>VWZF01001527.1:581832-672515 GCA_013396755.1 Sclerurus mexicanus | reverse complement strand
AGCGCCCAGAGGCGCCCGCTGCTCCGGGGCGTGTGTGCCGCCTTGCTGGTGGGCAGGGCTGGTCCTTATCCTCGCTCCCGGGCGGCTGGTAGTCAGGGCGGCGTGTCGGCTGAAAGGCAAACTTCCCTGCGGCAGCTTTGAGCGCGGTGGCAGTGCCTTGGGCAAATGCTTCACAGCCAGAACTTGTGAAAGAAGCAGTGCCTCCCATCTCGGGGCATAAATGGCTGTTTGGAGGAGCAGATTGGCTAACACACGATTAAAAGAAGGGTGAAGTTACGTGACAGTATAATAACTTACTGCTGCCAGCAGGATGGGGTAATGCATGCTTTCTTCCCGGTTTCCACACGCCACCTTCTAGTGCTCGGGGGTTCACCAGGTCCTCTCGTGTGAGCCTGTTCCATTCGCTCCTCGGGTACAGAAAACAGGGAGTTGTTTTCTGCTGGATTACCTTACTGAAGGGGCTGAGTAGAGGGTCTGGGGGAGAGGAGAAGCTGAGACCTTGTGTAGTTTCGCTTTGCCTTTTATCTGTGAGTGCATTTGCAGTTAACTTTAAGCTGTGGCAGCAGGAAAACTTTTGATACCTTAACAGAGTGGATTTTACTTGAAGGGAAACAAGCACCTGGGACTCTTCCTCTCCCGTGACCCCCAGTAGCAGTATCAACATATTGTTGACAGCAGCTGAACAGGTTTTGTTTAAACTTCCAGGTACTGTAGTCCAGATATTTGGGTTTTATTCCTAGGAACAGATTTTTTTGACTTGAGCCTCCTACAAAGTTTTGACCAAATTTACCAAGCCTGGGCAGGAATGATTGTTTTTCATAAAAATTTTTTATTAAAGCTTTCCAGCTTGTAATGATCATTATTTCTAATTTTCTAACAATTTTTACACAGGAATTTGTTTACTGCCTTTTTCCTCTGAAGAAGTGCAGACATGAATGAATGGCACTTTATTTTTGAAGTATTTGTTCTTGCATCCTTTAACCCAGTTTCAGAACTTGGGATCTGTGCCTCACCTGTTATTAGAGTAATGCTAGCTTTGCACTAGAAAAACTTCCAGAAAACTTTCCTTCTTGTGTGATTGAGATGCTGTAATTAGATAAGACTGTAGTTCTGCTTACATGGCATTTATAATCTCTAAGGCCACGCTCTTTAGAAGTCTAGTTTGACCTCCAGGCTTTGCTTTTCAGGGGAATGATGATGGTGTTACTGATTAATAAAGTATGTAGGCACTTAAACACAGTTTATTTTGTTCTTGCAGAACTTTGGTGTGTTGGGAAAGATACCCTACCTTTTTAGCTGTTGCTAGCAGATATCTCACTGTACCTTTGCTGCTTTCTTAAGTGGTGTTTTTTACCTGTGTTGTTCCCAGTGCCTTGGACTTGAGTAATAATTGTAACTAAAATTCTATTTAATAAGGAAATCCACTATGTTATCAAATCCATCTCCTATTCCCATGATAAGACTCTTAAGTGCTCAGAGGCTGTCCCCCCTGTAGGTAGTGGAGTGCTACAGCAGACAGTCTTTATAGCTAAAATGCTTGTCCTAATGCCTGACGTCATCTTTGCTACAAATAGACCAGATTCTGTTTTCCTGTCTCTAGTGAACCGTTCTTCGTTTTCAGAAAGATCTTGTGCCGATTCGCAATTGCAGGCGTGTCCTCCATCTTAGTTATGTGTTCTCTGGCCTAAGCAAACCGATGCAGTCTACTTCATCACATGGGTCACGCTTTCTGTACCTCAGCGTACTTGTTGCTTTTGTCAGGACTAAGCTGCCATTCTCTAACAGTTTAAGCTATCTGACTGCTGCTGTTATGACTGCCCGCCTCTCTTGCTCCCATCAGCACTTGAAATGACTCACAAAGACTCTAAGCTGGCAGAAAACATTTTTTTTTTTTCTGAAGCGGGGTAGTTTTTGTGCTGCCAGCAAGCACTGGTCAGCCAGTGTGAGGCATAGGGTGGGATCTTGGCAGCCAGCAGACTAGATTGACTTAAGCTACTGTGAAACCTCAGCTTCATTATGCCTGTGTTTTCCTGAAATCTGTTGTGCAAAACGGGACAACGCTGGGTTTGAGTAGAGCAGATTTGTTATTCTGCAGTCTTTTTCAAACAGCAACGTACTCGCTTTGTGCTTCTCTGAGGACTGATAACTCAAATTTCCTTTCATATTTATCATTAGACTCCTATCTTGTATGTACAAGTATGCACTCATCCAAGTCAGCATGTTGGTGTCCAGTAGGGGCAGCTTCTGTTGTCACGTTATGATCTCGTATTTCCCACACTTGAGAATGTGCCACTTGTGTATTACCAACTTTCCTGCTTTCCCAGCTGTGGCTGAAAGTATCGTATCTGTCACAAAACAGCACAGATTTCAACTGATCATATATTGGAAATCCCATTGTGGTTTGGCTGGAAACTGGTATCTGAGGCTTGAGAACACTATTTGCAAGTGCTTGAGCTACGATTTCCTGCAGACTTTTGTAGTTTCACCATACAGCAAACTAATACAAACCTTAGAGAACTTGTGATCTGTATCATATTCCTTTTAAGTAGTTTGGTTATCATATCAAAAGGAAATCAGATACGTTTTTCTAAACAAATCTATGCTGACTGATTATTACTTCTAATAGCTTCAAGATCAGAACGAGTCGGGTAGCAGGCTCTGATCTAGATACAGACTGCAGTTAAATTTTGGCTGGGCCTTTCCCCGGAGAGAAGGCACCTGGTCTTGCTGTGAGGGATCTCAAGCTTCCTGCTCTCTTGTGGAGTTAATGCAGCTGAAGAATGTGTTCAAATCTTTGTGTTCTAAAGTTACCCAGCAAGTTTAGGCTGCATTAGGAAAAGGAATAGGAAAAGTGGTTGCACTCTAAATGCTGTAATGCAGTTATCGATGGTTGATGGCTTGTTCTCATGTCTTTCTATCTGCCTTTCAAAACTAGCATGAGACTTCAAACTGTGAGTGAGACAATGTAACAACTGGCTGCTACTGGAAGGGTTAATTGTTGATGATATCCTTTGTACTTTTCTGGCCCCTTGATGAGCAGCTAATTCATCTGGGGAACTGAAGCGAAAGGTGATTCAGTAAAACTGGCTCACTAAGAGGTCAAACAAGCTTCAGAACCAGGCTGGCAGTATGGGAGGAGGGAACAGGACTAACCATTGCAGGCGTAAACAGCTGCCTTAATAGCTCAGCTTTATTGTGAAACCTTTGGGTGTTTGATCAAAAGCATGTAAGGTCCTTCTTCTGTTTGCCTGACTTCAGTCTTCTGTGATCTCAACTTTCTACAAAAGATCTCTGCAGTAATTTCTCATGATTCAGTAATTACTTTGGATAGTTCTTCCAGGAAATTTCGATCAATTTTTTCATATTCTGCTGACTTGAATGCATTGAACTTGTATAAATATTTAACCAGGATTTTTCTTTTCTAGCCTATACTTCTCTTTGTTAAAAATTAATTGTCATAAATATTTTTCCTAATTAATTTTCTTATGAAGACTTGAGCAAAGAAGACAATAAGTTTTGCTGCTGTCATCTGCGTTTTCTGTTAACTAGTTGACTTAAAGTATCCCTTCTGTTATAGTCTGTGTCCTCTGTTCTCCTAATTTGAAGTCTAAATTCTGTTCTGTCCAACTTAGCTGCCATGGTAAGTTGTTTGTTTTGGTTTGTGTTTGTTTTTTTGTTGGTACTTTTTTTAAGATTCTTTTTAAAACTTCCATATACCTAAAAAGTTCCTTTTGATAACTTGCGTTTCTCTTTAATCTCTGTAATTTTTCTTCCTTGCAAGCTTTGACTTCCACTGCAGAGAATGTTTTTCTGTGTTAAATTTATGATGTTCTTGTATCATCTATAATATGATGAACCATTTAGGAGTGAAAATACTCCTGAATTAGGTTGATTTGGCATGATATGACCACGTTACAATCAGACCTTTTTGTGGCACTCAGGGGGATTGAAATCTGAAGAACTAGATAAATTCTCAACTTTATGACTATTTAAAAGTGAAATATTTTTTCCTTGATGCCCTTGAGAACAGAAAATACCCATTCCATGAAGATAAGTGTGTCTCTGTTTCTGATCAACAAAGGTTGGTAAAGCTTTCATTCCCCTTTTTGAAATCCCTCTTCAGTATTTCAGTACACTGCCATTCATTTTCTACTGTTGCTTCAAATAGGTGTATGATGATCTAGAAATTCATAGTATTTGGTTATTCACATAGCATTGAGCACCTTCCTTCACCTGTTTAGAATGAATAAACATCCACTTGGGATGTTTAGTCTTAATAAGTCTGTAAATGGTAGGCTATGCTATCATTGTAGGCAGAAGATGGAAGGAAACTCCTTCCTTTTTGATGAAGGGAAATTAAACCTCCTCATAAGCATCCAGAGATAGGTGAGCACTTAGTTGGCCATGTCGCTGTTTCATCAGAGACTCTACCAGTTATCTTTCCATCACAGCTTCTGTATGCTGAATAGTTCAGTAACTTTTTGCCATATCTATTGGTAAATGACAGCTTTGAATTATTTTTTTTTTTATGAAGAAGAATATTTTGAAGATTAATCTGGAAGGGACAGTGTGTTTTAAATATCTACATTTTAAAATAAATGTATTTTAGGTAAAGTGCCAGAGGAGGTCTGAAATAGGGGACAACAGTGATAAAACATGTTTGGATTTTAAGTGAAGCTCTTCAGCCTACATAGCAATTTCACTCATTTTTTCAGGACTCTTTTAACTCTTGTTGTCCCCTCAAACCTTCTCACCATTTCTTCAGTGTAACAAAACACCTATTTTTTCTTACCTATCAGATACTTCACCCTTTTGTATCTTTTTTGCCTTTGTAAAAAGAACTTGAGGGTATTTTCTTATGCCAGGCATAGTAGCAGGGGTTTTTTTCCAAGGAATTGCTTATCAGCTATTTTGCCATTGAATTGTAGGAGAAAGTTTTCCTTTCACCTTTCGGATATTGCTCTGATCTCTTGTCCTCTGTCCCAGCCTGTTCTGGAAAGCAGTAACAACCCACCTTGCCCTTGTCTGCTTTGTACAACAACGATTTATTCTCTCATATTCTGTGGCACCAAAAAAAAAAAAAAGAAGGTTAAGAAACTGATGTCTTCTAAAATTCCAGACAGTGTAATTAGTGTGTATCGGTGTTGGTACAGGTTTTATGCAGCTATCCTAGAATATTCTTTAACTGATTAAATACTGTAAATTGTAATTCTTGAGAGACTTGACTTCTTGCTGTCGCAGTTAATGTCCAAGATGGATTAAGCTGGAGTGGTGAATTTTTCCAGTGCCCACCTTTCATTGTGTTAGGAAATTGCAGTGAAACTGGTGCAGAGAGACAAAGGCATTTTTACTGTTGTCGTAGTTTGTGTGTTTTTGCACTGGCAGAATGGGGAGCAGCCTTGAGGCTGCTGTTATTTCACTCGTGGGACTTCAGGTATGTCCTGACAGAAGGCCAAAAGACCAGGTCGTAGCAGGAACCTGTACCCTTGAGGATATAAGACAGGAAAGAAGTCTTCTATGGCATCTAGAGTGGTGTGACACAGATAGCTAAATAACAGCATTGTTGCAAGTGTTCTATCATGCTGTCATTCAAGGCCCTTGTAGCTCATATCCTTATGAGATTTTTCTTTCATTGCTTTTTTTTTTTTAATGTGTTTATTTTTAATTTTTTTTTGGGCTCATCTCTGCAGACCTGGTGACAGCCTGTGTCCCTCCATCCCTGATAGCCTTCTCCTATCAGGAAGAGCCTGAGCTGATTTTACCAATGCTTCTTGACTTGTGCTTTCTGTTTTGGTACCCAAGAGGGTCTGACACAGCAATTGCATCACTAAAAATCTTTGTGCAGTCAGTCCCATATTGTTATTTATATTTGTGGAAAGCTCATCATGATTAATAAACTGATCTACAGGTGTTCATTCAACAAGACTGACTGTGTATGTAGTGTGAGATAGTGATATGAAAGGCACCAATAAAAATGGAAGTACAGTAGGGTTTTTTCACATCCACTGTGTCTTACGCTTGGCATTTATCAGCTTGACCTCAGCCTTTCAAAACAGAGGGAGTAAAAGATTTTACCTTTCCTGTTGCCAGTGCTCTTTGAAAAACAAAATAATTTTGTCGCCTTTGTGTTAGTATGGTGTTTATTGTTTGTTTTTTTTTTTTTTTGAGAAGCTATTTGAAGACTTTAGTTACACTGCAGAACAACTGACAGGATTACACAAAGGACAGGGTTGTGTGGGGAAGACAACAGTGGACAGAAGGGCATTTGAAAGTTTTGGATTTCTCGTTGAGTTCTGCCAGATTCTGTCCCGCCTGCTTGCCTAACTAATTACTATTTTGGGTTGACCCACAGCCAAGAAAAGCGCCCAGGGTAGAAAGCTGTATTTCTTCTCTGATTTAAGTTTTCATACATATGAACAGCTGGAGCGTGAAGTAGTTCAGCTAATTTTCTTACTGTTCACCTCGTATACCTCTACATAGAGTAAGCCAAGGAGTGGTGACGCTGAGAGCAGTCATCCTCTTTGCTAGGCCATCTCTGCACCCTGGTTATTCCTTGGGGACCATATAAACTGAACTTCTTGTGGATTCCTGAGAAAGACATTGCCTGTAGCTGGGTGTTACTAGTACATTTACCACGTGAAAAATGAACCTGCTAAAAGGCACAACTGTTAACTGGATCGGTACACCAAATGGGTTTGTCTTGCAGCTGCATGATTGCTAACATATACTCCAGGGCAACAGCAGGAACATACAGCTAGAAGCAGGGGCAGGGCTGCTGCTTCTGTGTTTCCTCTTCTACCCCCACACCCTAATTTTCAGCAGATTAAGTATAACATGAAACTGCATGCTCTTGGTGTTGACACAGGCACACCTCGTTGTGGTCTTTGTTCCTCCATTTTCTTGTGCGTAAAATTGAGCAGCGTACTTTTTCTTTAGTCTCGTTTGCTGCTCTCTCCTTGTCGGTTCACAGTATGCTTGAATATTTTTAAGGAAGGAGCAAACTCATTAAATATATTTTTGGCATAGTTACTAGGAAAAACTGTTTCAATTTACTCACTGTAAGCTAACATTACTGGAAAATTAATTTTCTTCTTCTAAGAAGACATTTTTCCATATTGGCACATGTGTAAAACTCTTCCAGAAACCAAGTAAATACTGTGTTTTGTTTGGTGATTTAATTAGCAGTCTTGAGCTTCTTTATTTATTCACAACGTTGGGGATAGAAATATCTCCCTCTTCATCGCACATAAAGTTTTAATGAAAGCACTAAAGCCACAAAGGAGGTGCAAGAGTTGAATGTAGAATTTCTTTCAGCTCAGTGTTGTGAACATGAAGCACTGTATAAATAGCAATTACTGTTAGTATTGCCAGTATTGATATCTTGTTCTTGAAGCACAAAAATTAAATAGTATCTTACAGTATGGAAAGATGTGTGTTTGCTACCGCTTTGTACATTCATCTGGACCATGTTAATGGCTCTGTTGTAGCCCAGTGAGTTGGACACTCACCTAAAACTGTCATGATTGTCTGAACTACAAAGATTTTTCAGGCATAGCTATGCTTTAATTGCATCATTTGTTTAATGTGAGTTTAATAAATAAAGTTAATACTGAATTTAAAAGCCCCTGGCTCCTTCTAGACTATGCCTGTATCAGCTAAAGGTCTTAGAAGCGTTTCAAACAGACTTTTCAATGCAAAGGACTGACTTGTTTGGCCACTTGCTTATACTGTTTGGATTATAAATAATTCTTAAATTTCAGGAGTCACTATAACTGTTGCTCTTGTGATACTGCTCCTCAGAATTTGCCAAACCAGCTGTGCTATAATGTACAGCTGTTTAAATGTAATGTCTTCAAAAGCCCAGAAAGCTCCCACGTATCTCTATCACCTGTGGCTGTGATCATTAGTGTGGTGTATTTTAAGCTTGTTCAGGGATCACATGCACTATGCTTCTTATATTTGATGAGTCAACAAATACCCTTAGTGCAGTCCATTTCCTCCCCCTTGCCATTCTCTGTCTGACTTTGGGGAGTGGTGGTTTTCTTCTTACACTACTAAACTCCTGCACTGCTTTTCCTTGCGTAGAGCTCATAAAAAGTGGACCTTGGACTGGAGTAGCTGCTGTCTGTTAATAGTCTTGGTTCCCCATCATAAGACTTCATCAGTCCTGGTAATGGAATTATAGGTCTGACCGACTGACTTTGTTGCTAGGCTACCTGCCCTCTGAAAAGCCAGTTGTTCTCAGCTTTGGCTGACCTTCTTAATACAATGATTTCTGATTCAAGTATAGTTATTAAGCTTCAATATCTTCACCGTAGTTCCTAATCTATTGAATATATGCTGGAAGCCTCAGTAGCAAAGGTGAATTATAAGTGTTTCATGTTACAGTGACTTCTATAACAATACATTTATAACGAGCATTTTTACATTGCATGCACAAAGGGATTCTTTATTTATTCCAGATTTGTGGATGATAACAAGTAGGTTCAACAAAACATTTTGGGTCTTGAAAAGACTTTGAGTCAGGAGGATGAGATGTTATTTTTTTATCAGGACCACTTTTATGATTTTTTTTTTTTTTAAAGCCAACAGCAAAATGCAGTAGTTTTGTATAACCTTCCTGTTACCCACTTCAGTCTTGTTTACATTTTAAGTCAATCAAAATGATGAGCATTTGGGAGCAAATCAGGTTCTTAACAGGTAAAAGGGTCTTTGGGACCAACTTCAGGTATTGTGGATCCTTATGGGTAGAATGAACTATTTTGTCATAGTCCTTACTCAAAGAAAAGTTACATGAGAAACCACACTTCTGTACTGAGATCTGATGCACAAATGCTGGGAAGTGAGGAGGCTATCCTGAAGAGTTGCTTCTGTGCCCAGCTCCTGTGCTTGCTGAGGCTTCTGCGTTTTGATGTGGAAAGTCTAGCCTTCAGTTTCATCTAGTACCACTGCTCTGTGTATTGCATTCTCTAAGCTTAGCATAGGATAGAAATGCCTTTGGGGCCAAGATCTTTTTCCCATTAATGGTATGTACGTAACAACGTGTGCCTCAAATCCTAACACAGCATATTACAAACGTCAGTTTTTTTCTGACCTGTCAGTAGTTGGTCTAAAACATTGGGAAACAAACCCAAAAAACCTTTAACGTTGCTCTATTTTCTTTCTCTTCTGAGGCTGAGTACATTTGTTTTTCCACAATGAGAGTCATTTTGCTCATATGTACAGCACGTAATGTACAGTATGCACAGCTGACTTGGAGTTGCATAAGGTCTTGGCAGGTGTCCAGTATGTTTCAGTTGCATTGCTGGTCATTGCCTGGAAGTGGCAATGCAATGTCACAATGAATAAGTACACTTGGGGTTTTTTAAATGAAAAGAAGTTTTGCGTATCTCAGTTGGTAGTTGTTTTAGGTGTAACCATTATGTATGAACATGTATGTACCAGATGCCCATTTCTTGTAAAACCCTTAGATTCCAGAGCCTGTGTAAACTAAGCCACATGTCAAAATGGCACTACTGTGTTACTTAGAACTTTGTGCTGTTTTGATTTATTGGGCTTTGGTCCATGAGAAACCTTCTCCAACAGCCAGTATAGTTTGTATTCGGTGGTAGGACTCAACGTCCCTTGTGGATAATACATCCCTAAAGGTAGGCACAGAGGTTTATTGATGGCTTCTTGGTACAGACTAAAATGCAGATCTGGGAAAGGAGCTAAGCCTTTCAGTAGCCTGCTGGGTGGGGGAAATGGCATTGGTTTCTGCCAGGAAATCTGTCTACATTTGTTTACCTCAGTGTTTCACAAGATTGGTTTACCTTACTTAAATACAACTTTGATTTTACTGGCTTCTGTTTATGTTAAAAACTGAAGTTGTTCAGCTTTCATAAGTAATGAGAGCAGCAAATCACTGGAGCTACCTGTTCTAAGGATTTAGCTTGAGTGTGACAACTATTTTCATTGGTTTTTTTACGAACTTTTCTTTCTTCTAGCTTTCCAAGACCAACTTCTCCAACAACAATGATTTTCGGGCTCTGCTACAATCTCTTTATGCCACATTCAAGGAATTTAAAATGCATGAGCAGATTGAAAATGAGTGTATCATTGGTTTGCTTCAGCAGCGTAGCCGGACGGTGTACAATGTGCACTCGGACAACAAACTCTCAGAGATGCTTAGCCTTTTTGAGAAAGGGTTGAAGAATGTAAAGGTAAGTAGATTAGAAGGATTTGTTCCCCAAGGGAATCATGCTGTGATTACATATTCGTTTGCCTCAAATCTTAATATTCTCTACAAATAAACTAAGGAGGAAGAAAAAACATTTATACCTTCTTGATACTTTCAAGTCTGAAACACAAATTCTTTTGCCATTCATCACAATTACTGAATCTCTAGTAAAAATACTTTTCAGAGATATACTTTGTGACAGCCAGCCATCGCTGCATAATTGGAGGTGTTTTGGAGAGACAAAATGGAAGTTCAGAAATAAAGACTGCTCTGCTAACTGGTTGAAACAGTTTCTGGCTATAGAAATAATGTTTTTTATTAATTTGTTAGGAAACGCCAAGTTTCTTTTTTTGTGGTGCATAGCATTGTATGATTGTCACAAATGGAGATAATTCCCAGACTTACAAAAAAAAAGCAGCATTGTTTGTTCTGTGAGTCATGTGCTCCTTCCAGTAATTTGTAGCTCAGTAATGTTGTTAATGTTCCGGTCCTCAAAAACCTCTAAATATTTCTCAAGCTGGTTTTTTTGACAGTGACTTAAACTCTTCTCCAGTAGAATCCTACTTGAACTCTACTAGTCTTTCGCCTGGGATACCCAACTCAATTTCCCCTTTCTGCACTTCAAGAACGATAGTCTTCAGTAGTAATTTGACATCCCACGTTTCATTTCTATGTGTGGTCCAGATTTTCAGCATGAAAAATAGTAAATATGCTGTTGAGTGATTCCATTTTACCATCTAAGGTTGTTTTTGTTCTGGGAATCCTACAAATAATTTTTCCCCTGTATGTATTAAACCTTAAAATTTATCTTGTTTCCATTAATGAATTGGAAAATGAAGGAAAGTGAAAGAGAGGGGAAGTTCAATGCTTGGCTTTGTGTTACACCTTCTCTGATAGGATGGCAGTGTTATTCTGTTACTTGACTTCTTAAGTGTGCGAAACCAGATTTCTTTAGCTGTGTTTAGTTGTGTGAGCTGTTTAACTTTTTAGAGTGTGATTAGTTTCATTTAAACTGATGGCTTAAGCTTTTCTCTGTAATAGTCGAGGTTTCTTGATGTTGTAGAAGTTTGGAAAGAAAAACTTAAAACATTTACTGTAGGAGTTACAAGGAACTTCAGTATGTTGTAATTACTGGGCAGATTTCAGAACCAGCTTCTTATTACTGGCACAGAGGACAAACTAACAAATTAGTAGATTAGGTTGGTCTGACTTGAACGTTTAAAAGTCAGTTACATCTTTATTTAAGAATTCTTTCAATTTCCAAAGTAAATATCTATACAGTATGTCTGGTTATAAATCTGATTGTAATTTGAAAGCTGGAATTTTAGAATAGATAATGTAAAATGTGTTCAGTTAAAAAATGAAGTGGAACTGTTTTAGCATAGAATGATTCTTATGAAAACCATGAAAATACTTCAAAGTAGTAACTGACTAATTTTAACTTTGTGTGAGACTATAGATTGGCAGATTTCAGCCTTTGCTCCAAAGTAAAAATGGGATTAGACAAATGACTTCATATCTGCTAACAAAATAAATTGGAACAAGGCAGGAAGGGAATACTTTGCCTATTAAGAGGCCAGTACAGACTGTCAGCTTCATGAGCAAACACATTCTTACATGAAATAGAGCAAACACGCTGCATGCACAGGGAAGGCATAATGGACTTTCCTTTGAAACAGTGGTTTATTTGAGAGTTCAGCCCTTGAATGGATGAGATCAGGCAATCATTGAATCTTTGCTTTCTTCTCAGAATGAATATGAACAGCTAAACTATGCGAAACAGCTGAAGGAGAGATTGGAGGCCTTTACCAGGGATTTCCTTCCTCATATGAAAGAGGAAGAGGAGGTAGGTAAAAGTTTTCCTCAGATGTGATGGTGATGTTCTTGGAGTTTGAAATGACTGAATAGAAATAAAGGGCTCAGAGGTTATTTTTTTTTCAATTCTCTGTTTTTATTGCTATGCTAATTTGCATTCAGGACTATGGTGTCGTTGCTCAGTTCTCTGACTGGACAGGGACATGTTCTGAAACCATGAATGTTTTGAAAGTTTATGATGAAATCCTGAGTCCTTAAAAAACTGATAACACAAGTATGCTGGGGCTGGTATTTGTTTGCAGCAAGTAGTTATTTAAGGAGATGTGTAGCAAAACTTACATGAAAAAAGAGGTCCTGTAAACCAGCACTTCATGACTCAAACTGACACTCCCAAACAGCCTCTGACCTATATTTGAAATGTAGACTAGTACTGCCAGTCTGATGATTTATGGGTATCCAAAAACTGGGAAGCATCTTCTTCTGAAGTCTGTCCAAGGGAAGTCTTTTCTCATGTTTGTCTTCCTTGCTACTTTGCCTTCCGAGTGAGTACCTCTCTAAGTTATATAGATTAAGCAACTTTATTATCTTCCCTTTACTGGTGGGGAATACAGTTAAACAGCTTGCCTGATACTGTGCAGTGATCTGTTGCCAAGCAGAGGGTTGGAATTCAAAACTTCCATGGTCCTTCCTTAGGTTCATTCAGTGTATGACATTTTTACTTTGAGAGAAGTGAAATAGGAAAGTCTGTGTTGGTAGGTATGTGTAGCGTTGCTGACTGCTTCTGTCAGCACCAGATTTTTCCCCTCCCTTTTTCATTTGCTTTAGGTTTTTCAGCCAATGTTGATGGAATACTTTACTTATGAAGAACTGAAGGATATTAAGAAGAAAGTAATTGCACAGCACTGCTCCCAGAAAGAGGCTGCAGAATTCAGAGGTCTTAGTAAGTGGAATCAAGCAGAAGAGCTTCAGAAGGTCTTCAAGTATTCTGTGGATGAGAAGGCAGATCAAGGTGAAGCATCTAATTAAAGTAATTTTCATACTGCAGTTTTTATCTAAAAACACACCGACGACATACCTAAAGTTACGTACAGGCAGATAGTTCTTATAAAATGGGCATTTCTTCAAACAAGTTTTGAAACTTCAGAAACTTTACTGTTTGATACAGGCTTCTTGGCAGGTTGTTATTTAGATAGTACTTCACTGTTTACCTGTTCTCAACAGTCTTCTGTTCCTTTCCCTCTACTATTTGATACTATGCTACTATTTGATACAACAAACAGACAGAAATGGTAATTATAATTTCACGCTTCCATTGAAATTATATTCTCTATTTTCAGACCCTGCATTTCATTCTTGGTTTTTAGGATAGCTTTGTGAGCTTTTCTGTTCATGATTTAATAACACAGAATAGTTAGCCAAGTGACAATATTTCAAATTGAAAACAGCTCGCCTTCCCAACTCCATTACCTAACTTCCCTGGGCCTCTTAGGAATCATTAAGGAACTGGGAGTGTGGAGTAATGCAAGGGAATCAATCTCTGCAGAGTGTGAGCAGGTCAGATGAAACATGTTCTAAAAGTTGAATTCATCTCTAACTACTCTTTCTGATGAAAATTAGAATAAATGGATCACTACCAAAGTACACTTCAGGATTGTTTTATGAGTGCTGAATCAGTCTAAGTTGTCAGTATTTACAGTTTTCACTCTTTACAAAGAAGAGTTAGTACCCCAAAGAAGGGGAATTAATGTACCAAAAGTATAATACTGGGATGTGAGACTGGTAAGTAGAGCAAGTTCTCATGAACTCAGTTTGTGATGTTAAGATGTGCTGCTCTCATTAGAAAAACTGTGAAAAATGACTCTGTCATCAGAGTTTTTGATGCAACATGACTTCTCTGAACTACTCAGCTGGTCATTTTCTGCCCTCCAGGTGAAGCCTTCAGAAAAGATCATGGTCTACTCTGTGAAATACTGTTGAATCTTAACAGATGAATGTGACAGAAGTAGCCTTATGGCATTCCTTGCTGTTAAGTCTAGCTGTAATAGCAGTTTTAGGGCATAGTAATTCTGCAAAAGTTGTGTTTTAGAGAAAAGTATTTGTCTTACATTCATTTTTAAAAAAGAGAAGAAAATAACACATCTTGCCGTCCTGCACAGGTTTAAACTGCATTTTCATGCAAAATTCTCTGTAATTTACCTGCAGCAACATTCCAGGTATACAATTTTTTATAGTGATTCATCAAGTGAAACTTTATTTAATTTTTGAAGTAGCAATAGTTTATCACAGGGTAACGTTTACATTGTGCTCACTTTTGAAGCTTCTTTGCAAAAAGAAATTTGATGCTTGTCTCTCTGTAAAGTCTTAGGTACTTTGTGTCCTAACTTTAAAAGTAAAACCCTGCTAGTTAGTGAAACCTATTTCGAAGGACTCTTGAAAACTCTTTTAGAAGTATTTCTTTCTGAACAAAATTGTCCTGAAACAAAACATTAAAACCCTCTTAAAATGGCAAAAAACTCACTAACCAAAGCTCTGAATGTATTAGTTTATATAGTTTGCAGCTCTCTTTGTACTACGGCAATAAGGGAGAGCTGTTGGAAATGGTTCCTGTTGCTGTCCATTGAAGTAATAATTACAGTGGTCAGATTTTAGTCTCTAACCTGATACTTACTATTACTTTACAACCTGAATGGCTTATCAATATTCAGAAGTTATGGTTGTTTATGCCAGCAGTTAAAGCTAGAAATAAAATACGAGACAGCTGCAAAGAGTTGAGCATGGCCTTCTTGCTGTGTCCTGAGCACTGTCAGTGGGAGTGGTCCCAGCTGGTGGGTTCCATGTGCTAGTACTGTTTCCTGGGAACGTGGCAGACCAGGTACATGTATCGTCTGCAACAGAAGGCAATTTTTTAAAGCATTTTGTTTAGAGCAGGTACTGCTTTTATCTTCCTGTAGCTGAGTAGCAGCAATTTGCTTTTGTCCAGGGTTTTTATGAACAATTGGGGGGGGTGGGGGGTGGTCTGGGTTGGAGTAAATGAGCTGGTTGAGAAAGTGGCAAGCAGAAAATTGAGCTGATTTTTTTGTTATTGCTGTTCAAAGTGTTATTACAGTGAAAGCTTTTTAAATCTAAACCAATACCTATCCTTTACTGAACAATTGCTAAAATTTTTTAGACATTATTTTTTTCGTTGTCTGCATCAGAATGTGAGTTCCACTACTGTTATTTAAAGCCGTGAGGCCGTGCTTCACTTAACACACACTTTCTGTATTTCAGAAACTGAAGTAACAGGGCACACCACAAATATTACTGATCTCCCTCCTGAAGTAATGGTGACCATTTTCAGTTACCTTAACCCCCAAGAGTTATGTCAGTGTAGTCAAGTAAGCACTGAATGGTCACAGTTGGCTAAAACTGGATCTCTGTGGAAACATCTTTACCCTGTTCGCTGGGCCAGAGGTAAGTTAGATTTTTTTCCTTTGAAAACATATCAATTATCAGAATTTTGGAGTCTATAAAAGAGTGTTACAGGCTGTCATGTACACTAGGCCTGACAGCTGGGCATGCTGGATGGCAAGGATAGTGTCCTGAAACTTGATTAAATATTAAAAATCCCCAAAACATGTGTCCATCTTGTCGAATTAAAAAACTAGCAGTTGTCTTAGTTGTAACTCCTGAGTAGATTTCATATACAAACTGTTAACTAGTTTTATTAAGGTGTGTTTGCTTGTATGAATGCTAACAAGTATATTCACTAATACAATGTCTGAATTATTTAAGAATTTAAGGAGTTTTGAATTATAAATGCTGCTGTTACACCTATATCAGTAAAATTATTTCATTTAGTTACTAGATAGAAATAAAATGTGTAAGTGCAGAACGCGAGTTTAAACTAAATGGAGTACTAATTTTTCCTCACAATCTAGTCATTTGTTTTATATTCAGACTTAAAACTGCATAAATGTTAGTATTAATATTGATTCTTTAGATATATTACTTCAATAACTTATACTTCAGTAAGGATTAAGTGGTTTTTTATAACTTTTGTTCCTCAAGCTCTCTTGCTAGTTAAAATTTCCTATTGAGAAGTGTGACCTTTGAAAAAGTACTTGTTCAAATAGACAAAGTACTCTGTATTCCAGTGAGGCCAGTTATGAGTCTTCAGAGTGTATTTGTAGTTTTATGTCCATATTTATGTGAGTATTAAAGAATCACCAGAGTACGGCACTACAGGATATGCAATTGCTGGCATATCACTGTATTTCAGTCAAAAGGAGACAATCTGTGCTGTTTAATAAGTATTTTGTGTGCCTTTAAGATTTCAAGAGAGAAAGCTTTTGAAATACATAAAAACTAAGAAGTTCTTTCTGGCCAAACCTTTATGGCTTCTAAAATCTGTACAAGGCAGAGAGGAATTAAATAACTTTTTGTTCTGAATTAATTTTTTTGGGCAAATCTTACTGAAGACAATAGTTTGGTTCCTGAGCTTCAAAAGACTGAGTAGAGAGGTTTCAGAGTTCAAATTCTTAAATTTTCATTTAAAACCTAGTTGTCTTAATAATTCAGGGCTGCACCAAAAAAAAAAAAAAAAGATAATTGGCAACTGCTTCAAGTGAGTACTTCTAAACCTGGCACACCTGAAATCTGGTCTTGTGATGTACTGTCTGTACTACTGCATTTGTTTGTGCAGAAGTGCTCTGAACTGGATTGAAGCTTCTCAGGTGGGATTTGCTACCAGAGGGAGGGGAATAAACATAAAATTGTGGTTTTAGGTAGTTGTGGTTACATTTTTAACTTTTTCTGCCTCCTAATACAGAGAGGGCTTCTGAGACTTTTTATGTAATATAAAGATGGGTTAAAGATGAGAAATGTTACTGAAGCCTTTCACTTCACAGTTGTTTGATTGCGTTGCTCATGTAAGAAATATTGTACTTTTAGACACTGCTCAACGGGAGTTGCTCTTGCTTTAGGAACAGTAAGGTTCTCTGCTGTGAGATAGTAGAATAACGGGGGTTTGTTTTTAAGTCTGTCTACGCTGAGAGAGGCAGCAGACCTGCTTATCCTGACCCCAACACTGCAATATACCCAAACCAGAACTAAATTAATGCAGCAATCATCGGGAAGAGGGAGTGCCCTGCCAGCTAAAACACTGGTTGCTGATCTTCATGTTCATCCACATGTTCTTAAAAATGATTGTGTATTGATTTGAGTCAAATGTATGTTATAAACAAGTATTAAGTAGCTATTGTAAGTAGGGTACTTATGGAATTTGGGTTTCACAATCTTGGAGTTGTCATGTGCAGTGACTAAAACCAGACTGATAAAGTACATTCTGGTTGACTGTATATTACGAGATTCCAGAGGAAAATAGACGTGTTCAACCAAGTGTTATATTAAAAGTTGATGGTTTAGTTTATCTACCAGAAAGAACTTCAGCACCTAGACAGTCCAGATATTCCATGGTTGTTTCTGTTATTTTTATGATCATATTGGGCCATACTAAGCGAATAAGGACAGCAGGCATGTCTCAGAATAGCATAATAGGCTGTGAGTTCCAGGAATCTTTTGAAGCTTTAAGATATAGATCAGATGAAGCATTACATCAGGGTTCAGTCCAGTCTTAAAGTTGAGATGAATGCAAAATTCATCTAGGTCTTCAAGTCAGATCAAAGTATACTGAGAAGTTAGCATTGCTGTTTTCTGCTGTGATGAGAAATTTTGATTAACTTCTTTTTTCTTCTTTTTTTTGGGGGTGTGGGGATGAGTAGGTGATTGGTATAGTGGTCCTGCAGCAGATATTGAGACAGAACCTGATGAGGAATGGGTGAAAAACAGAAAAGATGAAAGTCGTGCTTTCCAAGAATGGGATGAAGATGCTGACATAGATGAATCTGGTAGGTAAAATCAATTTTGCTGAATTGTTTCTTTTTTTCCCCTGAAGATGACATAGCTGTAAGAAATAAATGGACTGGAAGGAAAAAAGGCAAATGAGCATTGGTGGGAGAGAAGCAGGCATCTGGATTTAATGAGTGGAATTAATTTCTCTGGGAAAGAGCAAACTTGAGAGCAGGTAGGAGAGTTACGGGGATATATCTGGAGTTAAGGAGGTAAAATCTAGGCTTCATCTCTTCAGAAAGTTTGGATGAATCATCTTGAATCCTAATGCATTCTAGGTTTAATTTAAAATTTGTCTTAAGCTGCTATATCACAGGATACAAAATGCCCTGTGAGATAGTATTTCTACGTAAGAAGTTGGTGGAAGCTGCCTCCTGAGGCAGTCCTGAGCAGTATGTAATCTCTAGTAAATATTTCTCCAGTCCTTAAATAATAATTTTCTTTTAAGAATCTTAATGTTTTTACTTGCCATTGGAGTTAAGCTCTTGAGGACTGTCAGAAAGACAAACATTTGCTTGTTAAAGATGAAGCTGAAGTAGTCCATTGACCTAGAATTCAGGAAAAGTTTGATGTAAGGTACTTTCTGAAACTTGTGCCTTTTAAAATTTTCTTTAGTTTTCCAACAACTTTTTGGATATAAGGTGGCAATGTGAATTCCAAATGACTCAAAGCACATTTAAATCTTTCTATTTGGGTTTATTTTGCAGAAGAAGCGGCTGAAGATTCACTTGCCATTAATATAGCACAAATGGAAAAACGTTTACTTCATGGCTTGATTCATCATGTCCTCCCACATGTAGGCTCCTCAGTGAAGACATTGGTATTGGCCTACAGTTCTGCAGTGTCTAGCAAAATGGTGTGTAATTTGAAACTGGCACTTAATAATTGACTGTGCAGCCTCTAATTAGTAACTGACATGCTTGAGTTTAAAACGCATGTGTAGTGAACATGAGTTGCAGTTGAAAAGAATATTAATTTATATGTTGCTTCTTGTCACTGTGTGCAGCCTTGCTGGCTTGTGTCTTTACTGATTATTTTTCTTTCCTTTTTCAGGTTAGACAGATCTTGGAGCTTTGTCCCAACCTGGAATATTTGGATCTCACTCAAACTGATATTTCAGACTCTGTATTTGAAAGGTTAGATAATTGTTGTTTCCTTTAAAAAAATAGATTGAGGGGTGGGAGAAACATTCAGACATGTCTTAGTCTATTGCCAATAAACAAAGAAATAGAGAAATCACATTTAGAACTCCCACATAACTAAGAACTAAACCAGAGTAACGAATCAATGAAATGTCAAGTGAAACATGTAATTCTGTAGTAGCCATTTAAAATGTTCTGTCTTCAGTGTTTCTTACCTAGCAATATGTAGCTATCTGTAACAATAATTGTGTTTTGTTCTATTATTAAAAACGATTAACTTGAAATTGTCCATAGATTTTTACAGAGTTGCTCAAGTAAGGTAGTTCCCTTGGTCTGATACAGCTGGGAGGGTTTGGCATACTGCTATTTGAGACACTGAGCAAGTGCTAGGGAAAGATTTAAGGCTTGGGTGTAGTGACTTCAGGTTCCTGGGTTTTACTGAAGCCTGTAGAAATACTGTTGATATCAGGATGGTGCATGGATGTAGAGCCTGCACCAAGAAGTCTTACTCTGGTGTTGAAACTCAGTGGGCATTTCAGCATTCTGCATTTACATCATGTAGTTCTCCCAAGTTTCATGTGTGAACAACAGAAAATTTTACCGGCATGGGTGCCGGTGGCAACACTCTGCAGCTTGTACAAGAAGTTTTAGTTGAAATAAAAGCTTTATAGAATTTCTGGGACTCAGAAATCAATCTTTGTGAGATTTTTTCAATGTCTTGTGAAATTTACCTTACTTGCCACCCCTCATACATCTCTATTTGCAACACTCCAGTTTGGTACTCGGAAAATTGACTTGCCGTAAATGTAAACAATTGCTCATGGAAAGTAAATGATAGTTAACATTAACTATGGATAGGTGAAGATCGGTTAAATAAGCTATATAATTTTTTATCTAATAATGTAAATATTACTGTAGATAAAATTTCTGTTTCACTTGAAAAAGATAAGGCTGAAGGAGTGAGGTTTTGTTAACAGGAAAAAGTCTGATCTCTAATTAATTATGGAATAATTAATATTGTACACAGAACATGTTTCAGGAATCCATTTAGTCTTCCTGAAAGATATGGGAAATGATAGGAGGATATATGATCTGAGTACACTGGTAATTCAATATGTATAAACAGTGAAGCTTGAGAAACTCAAAATACTAGAAATTACAACTATTATGTAATATTCCATTCAAAGTATTATCTCAGATGTACTTTTTTTGGGGTGGGTGTGGGTGAAATTTGCTAGTTCAGTGTTTTCACCCAAAAGTTAACTGTGATACCTGGTAACGTAGATGTCTCCTGGTAGCTTCTGTTGTGTATAATGCAGTTGAAAATTGTTCCGTATGCAGTCGGTGCTTGAAGTCTGATCTGTTATTAAAAAATTTGTTCAGTGCATGGCATGTTTGGATTTCTTTTAGGTCTCAGTATATGGTGAAGTACAGGTTGTTCTGAGTTATTGATTTTACATTTCTTTAGACATAATTTTTCTAGGCAAATATATAGCACTTGGAGTATCAAATCTAACCAGCATGGATTAGTTTCCTTATATATTCTGTAAATTAATATAAGTATTTTACTTGTGAAATGTACTTTTTTATATTTAGCCTTAACAGCTATTGTGAACAAAACCTAAAAAAACAACCCTAACCACCAACAAACCAAAACACTTCTTTTCCTGATTTCAGTTGGTCTTCAGTTGGCTATTGTCAAAATCTACGCCACCTTGATCTGTCAGGATGTGAAAAAATTACAGATGTGGCTATAGAGAGGATTTCCAGAGCACTGGGTATCATATCAACTCATTATACTAGAGGTATTCTGAAAAGCTGCAGAAGCAGGAATCCTAAGACTTCGTGGAAAAACAGAGAGATTACTCTGCAGTCCAACCAGAAGTATAATTGTTTGCATGAAATCAGCAATGAAAACCTCAGGGAGGGAAGAGACAGTGAGCAGCTTTGGACTAGACCTGATGGCTCAGAAAATTTCAATTCTGCTTACGTGTGGATGCTAGATGCAGATGATTTAGCTGATATTGAAGATGCTGCAGAGTGGAGACACAGAAATGTTGAAGGATTTTGTCTTATGGAACCAACATCCCATATTAATTGTTCTGCATCGTGCTACAGTAGAGACATTTATGGGTTAAGGACTAGAGGGTGGCAGCAGCACTGTGCTTCTACTGACTTGATTTACTGCGGTCACTCGTTTTGTTGTGCTGGGACAGCACTAAGAACTATTCGAGCACTTCCAGAGTCCTCTGCACTGTGTAAAAAACCAATAAGGACTAAACAGTCAGAGGAAAAAGACTCTGCATACTCTGGGAGTGAAAAAACAGATGAAGAGACTGCACGAGTTCTTCAGTTTCTCAGTCTGTCAGGATGTTACCAGATCACAGACCGTGCTCTCAGGTGAGGAGATGTTTTCAAGCTGTTTTGCTGCAATATGTTTTTTTCCTGGTTTTATTTGTTGGGTCATTCTGGGCTGAATCTGCCTGATTTCAGTAGAAACATTTTTATTGAAGAAATTCTGGTAAGTTTTAAGTGGTCTTTGCTTCTTAAAATATTTGTAGTACTAGACTCCAGCTTTTCTCCAGCTTTTCTTTTGGAGATTTAAGAACAGTAAAATCTTTCAGATCTATCTTCTGAAGTCAAGTATTTTTGTGAATTTGTTGTTCTAGACAGTCTTAATGCTTACAGAGTTGATCGTTAGTAATTTCTTGTTAGGAAATTGTGTAGATTCACTAATTTTTTCATTATACCTGTCAAGACACTTGAAATGTTGTAGAACTGGAGTGGTATCTTTTTTACGTCTGGATAGTGACATAATTTATGAACAGGCTGAATTGATGGGAAAAGGCCAATTGTATGAGGTTCAGTAAGATGAAATGCTGCGCATCCACAGGCAGTGCTACAGGCTGGGGAGAGTGGCTGGAAAACTGCCTGGTGGAAAAGGACCTGCAAGTGCTGGTCAGCTGTGCCTGAACATAAACCAGTGTGTACCCAGGTAGCCAGGGAGGCCAATGGCATCCTGGCCTGTATCAGAAATAGTGTGGCCAGCAGGACCAGGGCAGTAACTGTTCACTGGTGAGGCCACACCTTGACTAATGTATCCAGTTTTGGGGCCCCTCAATGACAAGGACACTGAGTGCTGGGGTGAGTCCGGAGGGCAACAGGGCTGGTGAAGGGTCTGCAGCATAGGTTATACGGGGATTGGCTCAGAGAGAGAAGGAGAAAAGGAGAAAAAGCCTGGGGAAAAGGAGGCTCAGAGGGAACCTTATCACTCTCTACAAGTACCTGTGAGGAGGTTGTTGCCAGGTGGGGCTTGGTCTAGTTTTCTAAGTAACAAGAGGGTATGATCTCAAGTTGCTCTAGAGGATGTTTAGATTTGGTATTAGGAAACATTTCTTAACTGAAAGGGTTTTCAAGCACTGGAAGAGGCTGCCCAGGGAAGTGGTGGAGTCACCATCCCTGGAAGTATTTAAAGAACGTATGGAGATGGCACTTGGGGACATAGCTAAGTGGTGGGCTTGGCAGTGTTGGGTTAATGGCTGAACTTGACCTTAAGGGTCTTTTCCAGCCCAAAGGATTCTATGATAATTTTGTATGTGCAGAACAACGTGTTAGATATGACCTCATATAACAGTTAAAGGAGGAGATAAAAATGTTTGACTTGAACATTAGAATGGCTTCAAGAGTTACAGAATTTCCTGTGTTTGATGTTTGCTATTGATACTTTGTATTATGTCAGAAAAATGTAGTTACTGCTTCGTACTGAAAATGAGGCTGAAGTACTGACAGCCACCTGCTCAAGTGTCTTGCAGCACTCAGGCTGATTAAAGCTTCTTGGAGTGGGACGACTTCATGCATGCCTGTGCTGCTTACTGTAGTCAATAGAGAAAGCATGAGGTGCTGCTGGTACTGATTTGTCTCTCCTGAGATTCTGTCCCCATCCGATGTTCATAAGTACCAGCGGTGCAGATGTCTCCTGCAGTGGTTCTTCTGACACTTTCACTCACCAATGCTACTCTTGCTCAGAGTAAGCTTCAGAAATCCTTGCTTTGTGTTGGAGCTTGCTGCTCTTTCAGAGTTTAAATGGACGGGTACTGCTGAGTTCTGTTAGGTGCCGATTAGGTTGTGCTGTGTGTAGTTTGTGTGTTACTGGTCTGGTTTTTCATGACTCAGGAACCTGGGGCCAAAGTGGGACTTGGTCACTGAGGCATGGGAAGGGTTTAGTTGTGTTGCTGGTTTCCCATTGGTGCTTTTTGGGTAAAAGACAGTATTTAAGATCTGAGAATGTGCTGCAACAAGTGCTTCTTGCAGGCACCAGAATAGTTGGAGTCCCTGAGGAAAAACAGTGAAAACTCCTAATAGAAATGCTTGCCAGTTCATTTCATAGAAAAGTTATTACTTGATAGCTGGTTTTGTGGTCAACAGTTTTACTTCTGCCAGCTGACAGGAGAAACTTGTGCAGTGATGCTCTGAAGGCATTTTCGGTTTTATGTCCTGGCTTGAATCTGCAGTTTGGTGATTCAAACCTGGTGGTTTTTTTAAGGTGAGTGAGCTTGTTTGTGCTTGAACTTGAGCTGGCTCCTCTTTGAATTTCCAGAGAAGCACGCAGGCCAACTTTGAGTATTTGATCAGGTGTGGTACATCTATGTACCTGTTGCATCAGCAGCCAAACTTTTGCACTCAAAGGACAAATAGAGAATTCCACTTAAGTAATTAAATGGAGTGTTGGCAGAGAAGCTCTGCTGTCAGTCCTAGGGAAACAAATTTGGATTCCAAAATAATCTTAGAAAAAAAAAACTTTGGTAAGCATAATGCACTGAACTTGGGAGTGTCATGTTTTTAGGGTGAGATGAGGAATATACATCACCTATGAAGAACTGCCAAAATCAGTGGTGTTTTGGGGAAGAATGGCTTGGTAGTTCTTTGAAATGGTCATCTCTGGTGTCGTTAATAAAAAAAGTGACTTACCATTTAAGTCTGTCAGAGGAAATTGTTAATTTCTAGAGAGATCAGTTCATTTTTCAGGGCTGTTAAGGCAGCTTCAGGGGTCATCCCTATTTATAGGGTAAGAAACTGTCAGATTTAAAACTACATTGTTTATTAGTGGTGTGGTTTTTTGTTACAAAGTGCAGTTAGGTCTGTGACTGGGTGATGTAGTGGAGTGCTTGTCAGTCCAGTGCTGTGTCGGTGCTTAACACATCTCTTCTGTCTGTCAACAGGGCATTGACTCTGGGAGGAGGACTGCCACATTTGGAACACCTTAACCTCTCGGGGTGTCTCACTGTAACTGGTGCAGGCCTGCAGGATTTAGTTTCTGCATGCCCTTCTCTAAAAGATGAACACTTTTACTACTGTGACAACATTAACGGTAATGTCTTTTTATGAAGATGTGATGCTTTTCTGGGGAGTGATGCTTGGTTTAAGGACACTTTTTAAAACAAAAACCACCACCAAAATCCATTAATAGCTATGTAGCACTGAGTTTCACAGATCAATTATGAAATGACAACCGTTAAGACATGTTTTTCCTCATTTGTTCTTTCAGGTTTTTTTTCCTTGACACTAGTACAGTTCTGTATTGCCTAGGAAAGCATTTTTAGTCCCTGTGCCTCATAACTTAGTATAGCATAAGTAATTGGGACTAGAAAGTAAGTTTTCATAGAGCTGCTCATACACACTTGCCCTCTCCATATCTTCCCTGTAAACCATGTTAGTTGTATGTTTTCTTTATGGTCATAACCTCAGATAGAGGCTTCATTAGGTTGGTACCAAAACAGTGATTTTTAGGAAAGGAATGACTTGTGTTTTTGCCTTGCAAACCTCTCATATTGCACCAGTTTTGGTAGAGAATATTTTTGATCCTATTTTCATATGTCTTTATAGAAAATGTTTTTTTTTTTTCTTGAGTCAGTAACTTAGGGATGGATCTAAGCTGGAGAAGGATCTGGATAAATGCATGAACACATTCATGGTGCAAGTCTTGTCAGTGTTTGCCACACTAGAATTCAGTCTCTTAGGTTAAGTTCATTAAGCTTTCATAGTATTAGGAATGGAAACTGTGGTGTGACTTGTATTCCATGGGTGAATTTAAAACAGGTAAGTGCAACAGAAGGCAGGGGAAAAAGAGGATAATTGAGTTCACATGGTAAGATCTAATTGTGTGTAAAACAAAATTGTATTCCCTGGTAGCGCGTGGTGTCCAGCTCAATAATTTGCATCCATATTGAGATGCAACCCCAGCCAGGGTACCAGATGCCAGAGCTTTGATACTAAAAGTAGGTCTGTACAGATATTTGGGTATTCAATCCTTTAAAATTGATATAAGATGATGCACTTGGATTGGATCCTAATATTAGAAGTGAACATACTAAAACATATTTTACTTCTGTAAGTTTTGCACTTTATGCACTTTCTTGACAGTGCTACTTTTTGTTTGTTTGTTTTGAGGCACTTGCCTTATGTTACTTCCTTCCCTTCTAGACTACAGCTTTTAAAATTCTATTTTCTATTGTCTTTCATTTCAACCTGAAAATTTTAATGCTTCTTTTTAAAAAATCCTTCACTGACTCTCCTTCCTGCATTATGTTGAGTTTAAAGATGTCTTCAAAGACCAATTAAAAGCCTTTTCCCTTTACATCTGATTCCTTGCTACTTTTCCTCTGTTTATATTTCTGGCAGTAATACCAGACATGATCTTCTAGTTTGTCTTCAAACAGTTCTGATTCTCTCCTTGTCCCTAAAACACACTGTCATGTTAGCATTAGTTTAGAAAGCCTGAATCTCTGTGTGAGTCCACCGCTTTAAAGCCTGGCTGTTCTACAGTACCCTTAAGAAATTATTTATATTTAAACAGAGTATTTTCGAATTATTCTGTAAAGTTGTCCTGATCCTCTTCCTGTTTATTTCCTTCCTTTTATTGCCTGCTGGAAGCTGTGAGCCTGTAAGCTCTGCTTGATTCTCTGAAGCATCATGCAGGCCTTTGGATCAACAGTTACTCCTGTAGAGAGGAATAAACAGGACAGTGAGGCTGTAATGTCTGACTTCTCACATCTGTTGAGAAATAGTGGCATCTCAGAAGTTTGTGACTGTTTTCTTTAAGAATGGAGTTGATAAAAACTTAAGAGTTACTCTAAGCAAAATTCTGTAGTGGAAAATAACCTTTATAACTGAATCCCCTGCTGTTTTCTCTGGGTGCTGTTCCTTGTATTTTCAATCAAACTTCTTTGTGAGAGGGCTATTCAGTGTGAAACCTTAGCCTTATTCCACTCTGTGGGCAGCAAGGTTCCTGCAACAGCTATTTCTGTATCATTTGGCATTTCTAAAGCAAGCAGCTGGGGGAAGCAGTAGCCGTTTCATTTAAATAAGTCCATATCTGAAGCTGTTTGTTTATTTGCACATTTATAGATTGTATTACTAACTGCTGCACAAAGTTTACTGCTCTGTAAGCATGTAGAGAATAATGTCGTAATTTTCTTTGCCCACCAGCTTATCAGTGATTGTTTACGGGGAAGGAGGCATGTTCTGGGATCATGCTGGAAAACCTGTCGGTCTTGCAGAACAAAAAATGGAGCAAACATCATGGAATTTAGCCATCTTTGAATAATAAAGATACGCCTTTGTCATCTGCCTGTGAATAAGGGCCTTACTTTTACCTGCAGCCTATTCTCAGATTTTTTTTCTATAAACACTAAGCATGATGGGGCCCCTTTCACACAACACATCTTTGGTGGAATTTCTTTGGGAAGAGCTTTCTGAACTTGTTTGGTTGGCATGTTCGTTACAACTTCTGTATTTTCAGCACGTGCTGGTCTAACCATAGCTGCTCTGCTTTTTTAGCAGAGAAAACTAAACAGGTGGAGCAGCTATGGTTAGGTAGTTGGATCTGAGTCTCAGAGTGCTGTTGTGCACCGGTAACATGGTGCAGTTTTTATGAGTAGAGACCATGAATTTGTGTGCAGTTCCAAGTTTATGTTTATTTACTGTTTGTTTGTCTTCAGTTTTTGGTTTGCATACTAATATTTAGGATCTCTCCTTATGTTTTGCACAATGCTGGAGACTTGGAGTTAGATAACCCCTAGCTGTAGCTGAAAATAAATTTGTCAGTACACATCCCTTGTAAGTGCTGATTTCATTTAACATCTAAACCAAATTTCGTTGTAGATCACACTGAACTCAGCAAGAAGAGTTTAATGTTCGAGTTACCTCTTGCCACTGAGAAGTTTTTATTTTCCTAAGGCTCTTTTGACCAGCTGTGTCCATTTTTCCTTGGCTGCATTCTCAGTTTCAAAGCCTGGAGTGCTGTCAGCTTTGGGATTTGAAAAATGGGGCTCCCTCATTTCTGCAGCAGTAGCTCTTTGAAGCTTTTAAGTATGATTCAGTTTCTAGAGTTTTTTTAATTATGTAGTCTTCAGGTGCTGTAATTAAAGAAATGGGGCATTAATGAAATAAAGGTGTGGTGATTATGATGATTCAGTCTTTTCTTCTGACATTTAGAATGTCATTGCTCATAGTTGATCTGTCAGCAATGGAGCCAAGACTTTGTAATTTCTTTTGAGATGTATGAACTACTGCATGTAGATTTGTGGGAGCAGAGCGTTGTTAGATTACAAGAGTTTGGTCTCAGTCTCTAAGTTCTACAGATAACCAAGGTGCTCTCATAAATGCCTGTAAGTGTAACTTCACCAAAGGCTGACAGAGTTCCACTTAGTAAAATCAGATTTGAATTGAATATTGCCTTTACATATTTGTAAAAGCTAATGTATGTATTTATAAATAATGTATCTATAAAATATATATTAATATATGTTTTTAAACCTAATTTGGTCACTTTTTTCTAATACCTTGTAATGTATTACTGTTGCTACACTACCATCAAATATAGTTTCAGTGTTCATGATGGAGCCTCTTGCTGGTGGTGACTGTGAAAGAAATTGTTTCTCCTTCCCTCCTTTGTGTTCCTTCCAGCTCTTTCTTCCTGCCCTCCTGGGGCCAGCATTAGTCTTTGTGTGGCTAGTTGGTAAATTCAATCCCTGCAATAGCTGAAAGCTTCCTTTTTTACCTTATTTTCCTCCCTGTTTTTTTTTTTCTTTTTCTAAATGGGTCAGGGCTCCATCTTGCTGTAAAGCATATGAATGTTGCTGCTGCCATAGGCAAGAACTAGGAAAAGGAATGTGGAATATGAAGGTGGTGGCAACCAGTTGCCCTGGCTGGAGCAGTTCTTTCACCATGGTCTTGGTCTGTGCTGTCGTGTATTCTTGGTGGAATGCCAAACTTCTTTCTAGGAAATTGTGACCGAGTTTTGGTCTGCTAGTATGTGTAACAAAGAGGAGTAATCAAATGGCTCTGCTCCCCTCTCACGTTGCCAGACATGTTTATGTGCTCGCCATGAGTAAACAGACCTCACCTCTGTTCTGAGTCATGCAAGCATCTTGAGTAATCAGATGTGCATGCAAAGAGCTTTACAATAATCCAGTTTAGAAGTAGCTAAACCAGTAATGTAGACTGTGGCAGGTTAGATGAGAACCTGATTAACTTTCTTTCCCAGGTGAACCGGCCCAAAACTTAATTTAGGCAGTTCACTGCTTGCACTCATTAAGCCTTTACAGTCGGCAGAAAGACAGGGTCTCTTCTGAAATACATTTCTCTGGATGATCCATTGCATGGGCAGTTTCTTCCTCACACTTCCATCTCATGTTGTTTTAAAGGACTGATTCTTGAGCTTCTTTTTTAAATCCAGCAGTGATGGTATCTGGCTTTTCCCTGCCATGATGTTTATTACACCAGAACCTGACACTGCAAGCAGCCAGTGTTTTCTTGCTCTATGTGCTCATCAAAACTGGCAAAGTTCAGTCAAAATCATCAGCTGGTCCTCAAAACACGCATAGTTTCTGAAGTTGTTTTGTGTATCAGTGTGTGCTCCAAGATGCAATGCATTGCTAACTGGGCTGTGTTAGAAGCAATAATGGGCAAAATGAAGGTACTGAGGTACTGGAACAGGTTGTCCAGAGAAGTGGTGGGAGCCCCATCCAGGGCCAGGCTGGATATGAGCAAACTGATCGAGTTGAAGATGTCCCTGATTATGGCAGGGGGCTTGGAGCTAGATGACCTTTAAAGGTCCCTTCCAACCCCCAAACCATTCTATGATTATATGGAAGTGATTCAGCCCCATGGTTAGGTGGAAACGACCATCACACTGGACATTATAGAAGGAACTGTATACAGTTACCACATTTAACATAGTGCATCAGTGAGGTGAGAGGTATTGGGGACCTTGTGTACAGAGTTCAAAGGAAACGGGAGAGAGGGGTTTTTTTGGCAAGATTAAAGAGGCCACTTAAACAGAATTCGAAAACAAAGTCTAGTCCAAACGAGGTCAGTAGCAAAGACTGAGGAAATCAGAGATTAGGAAGCCAAAGAGATGTAGCCAAAGATCAGTTGTAGTAAATAAAGCTAGGGAAACAAACCCAATGTCTGTTGCTATCAAAAGCAGGGACATTTGAATTTTGTTGTCTGTATCAAATGTAAAAAGAACAAACGAAGGAGCACCAGTGCTTTTATAGAGGAGATAAATGACCTGAGGGAGGAGATCAGCTGACATGTCAAAACATGAATAAGTCGTAACAAAATAGCCTTACTGTTAAAACAACCAGTAGTGACACTTACTACCTTGTTGTAATAAGGGCATAAAACATTGTCCAAATTATGGGAATTGCCTGCGTATGCTGCAGTAGAATACATTGAAAGAATATAAGGGGACAGATTTTGGTAGATGTGTTTGAACCCTGAATATTTCATTTCATCAGAGTTCTTTATCAGAGGCTATAAAGGAAATCTAGTGGTGGTATGAGAATCAGACATGGGGCAAGAAGTGCAGTATGGGAAGAAAGGTGAAATTTCACTGTGATGTGCTTAATGTAATTTGTAATTCAGTGCCTGATAAATTAGGAAATGAACCTACAAGCTTTTCAGATGATGCAGTTTACTTAGTGAAGTATCAAAGTTTTTGAGATTTTAAGTTGCTGTAAGGCTGGTTTAAATTTAAAACCTGAAATCTAATTAAAGGATATGAAGAAAGGAAGGGGCTTAATGTGGTCCCTGTTCACAATGGACAGAAACCTGGGAAGTGACAGCTTTCTCCCCATTCCCCTCTAAAGAGTTCTAAGCTCAGTCTTCCTCAGCATTTCCATTGCTGTTGTGCTGTAAGGAATGCACAAAGTAATTTCCAGGTTTTTGAGTGGCACTGAATGGTCCTCAAGTAATGATACTTGATGATTTCCAGGACTTCTTATGAGCTTCAGTATAGTTGTATGTGTGGTTGTATGTCTGGGTGGCTGGGAATAATCAAACTCTGATTGCATGAAATTGAATTAAGAGCTGGCAGTTGCAACGTAGAGATAATGATTTCAGAGAACTGTTGGTGCTAATTCTGGGATCTTTCCCATTCGCAGCAGCAGCCAAAAAAGCCACCAATGTTACGCATCATCAGGGTGGTAAGAACAAGGTAGAGGTGCTGCTGCATGGCCCTGGAAGCCTTGGGCGCTCACATGTGGAGTACTGCATGGTTTTGGTCTCCCCATCTTCAGAAGTGAATGTAGGGGAGTTACAGAAGAGGTCTACTAAAATGTTAGGGAACTGAGCACTCAAAAGGCTGGAATGTTTCAGTCTGGGAATGAGATGGCTGAAAAGGGGGATGACTGTTTAAAGAACTGGGAAAGCAGTAGATGAGGTGAATGTGCAATGGTAACTCTCTAAATTCTGCCATGTTAGAGCTCAGGGACTGGATGATGCAGGTAGGCGATGTGGAAGGAGTTAGTGTCAGCAGGTTTAAAAAGAGGTTAAAAAACCCACATGCGCAACTAAGCCATAAACAAATACTAAAGGAAATGGACTTCAGAGGTCTGCTGCAACAGTTGGGGATGCTGGAAAAACAAAAAGTGTGCATGATAGGTTTATATCATCTCCCTAGGTAACACTTGCTGTTGCCAGTGCTGAAGGTAGTGGTAGATGGAGCATTGATCAGATCTGGAAGGGCGGTTTATATGTTCCAGTTATGAGCATGAGGAATAACATCCTTAAAATGAGCAAGAAAAGGATGGAAAACAATATTGAATTATACCAAGTATTCCCTTCCATGGGATGTTGTGGTTCTGTACGTTTTGTCAACGAGCATTTTGCTAGAAATGTGACAGTTGCTTCAAAATCACTTCTGTGCTGCTTAGCTGTGGCAGTGCTGGGGGAAGGTCAGCTCCGACTTGGAAAATGCTGCTGCACAGAACATGCTCTGCTAAACCAGCTGTTCAGAAGCACCGAGTCTCCTTTCTAAAGGACTTACGAAGAAGCTTTCAAACTCTAGCTCGTAAGTGACTTGGAGGATCAAAATTTAGTTCAGGTGAATAAAATGATTTGAAAACGAAAATGAGCTTACTGACAAGTGAAAAGTTTACTATTCTGCATACTGTAACTATGGTCCTTCATTATAGTTTCAGGTTTGTTTTATTCAATCTTACATGTCTTAAATACCTTATAGAGTATTACTCATTGGTGTGTGGCATGAAGCATAAAGCTGATTTTTCAGACACCACATTCTTGGAAATTAATTTAATTATGACTTCAGATTACTGTTCAAGGGCAAAAAAAAAAGCCAGACATGGCACAGTGCCCTAATTCACTACAAGATTTTGTTAGTATTGTCTAAATACCTTAAAAACACTGTAAATATTTGTTGATTTGTCTGTCATACAAAGTGGGGAAATTTGGGTTGTCCTGGTTAGGTCCTTACAAGCTTGTTTGAGTTAACTTGGCAACCCTCTTCCAGTTTCTGTTGGGTGCCAGAGTTCTGCCACTCTGAATGTAAATGGGTCTCAAAGCAGGCATAAGGCTGTAGGAAATAAAGTCCTCTATTATAAAATATAACAGGTTCTTATGATCACTTTGACATTTCAAATTAAAGGGATAACAGTAAGTGAAGGTAAGTGGAACTGGGTAGAATTACAGTGTTGGTTTGTACTGTCTGTGCTCACAACTTGTTCTTTCTTCCTGAATGGCTCATTTTTAGCCTTATGGCTTCTGATGACTGCTGTGATACTAAGGTGATTTTCTCTTTAGTTCTTGAATTTCCAGTCCAGAATATATGAGAGGTCTGGCCAGCCATGAAGTGTCCATGGGGGAAAAAAACTTACAGGCTAAAAAACTTTCCATTATAGTAGAAATAGCTTTGGAGATTATGGTTTCTTTGGTAACGCCATGATGTCATTACATGAATTTGAATTGAGAATTAAATGTGCATTGTGAAAATACACTCAGTTCTGAAAGCTGACTGTGAGAGCTTGCTTAAACTTGTTCATTTAGTGTTGCTTGTTGTACTTCTGTGTCATTTTGGACATATTACCTTCATGGCACTAAGTCATCAGAGCAAATCTCTCTTGAAAAACACCTGTTTGAACTGAGGTTTTTACACTGTGACAGTACTGGCAGCATTTCAGACCTCACGGTGCTGAGTGAAGTGTAGTGCATTATAGGAAGGGAGACATCTTCTGAATCACCAGGTTATGAGAATTATAAATCTAAAGAAATGGCCTTTTCTTCTTTTCACATTTCTTTTGTTTTTGTGCAGGTCCTCATGCTGAAACCGCCAGTGGATGCCAGAATTTGCAGTGTGGTTTTCGGGCCTGCTGCCGCTCTGGCGAATGATCGCTGACTTCTGATCTTTGTCTACTTCATTTAGCTGAGCAGGCTTCCTTTCATGCACTTTACTTACAGTTCGCATCTTGTGTTAACAATCCTTGGAGTGAGATTTGTTATACTAGCCTGACCCTGCCCACAACTTCAAAATCTTAATTATGAGTGTACTGTACAGTGTTGTAACAATCTCACAATCTCATTTGGCTTGAAGGGTGTTGGGTTTTATTTTGCATAACTTGGGGAAGATGGGAAAACCTTCAGATTTTTTTTTATGCCACTTTATTCCAAGTTTGGCACTTAAATATACTTTACTGGATTATTTTGTGTTAGGGGACTTTTTTTTTTAATTTTGAATCCGTAAATACAATATAAACCTTTGCAGAGAATTTGAATTGTATTGTTCGCATTTGGGTAACAATTATACATCTTTAGGAGCCTTGTTTCTTCCCCTTTCCTCTCATCCTGAAGTCGTTCTTTATATTGCAAAATTAGGGAAATCGCCACCTTCCTTTTGCATTTGGTTTTGTATTTGGGCTTGAAAGACATACTCAAATAAAACATTCCCACAAATAAAAAATGTATCTGTGCTTTAAGGTATAAAGTAGCATGCCAGGAGGCTGCACAGATTGGAAGGGTTAGTAGGTGGTGTGGTGGTTGCAGAGCTGTGAGCTTTGGTTCAGTTTTATTGTTGCCATGACTGCACCAAGTTGCATTTTTGAAACAGCTTCCAAGGAAGTCAGTTTTCATTAATCTGAACTCCGTGGAAGACATCAGTGTGCTTTCCCCTTTGCTTTGATAGTTAAAAGGACTCCTTTCTAAACACTAGAGACTGGCAGGGAGACACAGAATCCATTGTGATGAGTGAAACCTGTGCTAGGAAGAGAAACATGAGTAGGGTGTGTGTGTGTGGTGGTATGGGGATCAGCCCACTGCTTGAGGAGTGAGTGTTGTAGCCCGTGTCAGGTTGTAAACTTCAGTGGCCACCTGCTCAGGAGTGGCACAGTTCCAGGTTGTTCTTATTCTTCATCAGAGGAGGTGCAGGTGGTAGGCGCAAGACAGACAGGGTTTTTTCCCCGTATCCTGTCCAATTTTTAAGGCTGACAATACAAGCTAGTAATTTTTACCTATTTTCCTAATTGGATAAATTCTTTTGAGTAGTATTTATTTAGGACAGCAGTCATGGTGACATAAGTAGCTTTCAAGATTCTTAGTGTCTGGGAAGTCAGCATGTAGGCAGAGCTGGAGATTAGAATAAACTGCAAGTTCTGACACTATACTGCTCCCAGTAAAACTGAAGGGGGGCAAGGTAAGAAAAACTCAAGTGAACATAGAGTTGGTGTGCAGTTGGCTGTTCGTGGCTAACAGGTGACTGTGGGGCAGAGGCAGAATGTTCAGTGCTCAGTCTGAAGCCTACAGGAGGAGTATCCAAGGACACCACTGATCCAGCAACTGTTGCTTCAGGTAAGCTGCATCAAATGGACTTCGGCACCCAAAGGTGAGAGCACGTGGATTGCCATTTGTGTGAGGCTGACTGGGGCTGTTGGTAACAAGGTACACAGTGGGCTTGCTGTATCTGTCCATGTTCCAGAACTCTTGTCTCTGAGGCTGGAAAGGTGCAGCCAGAGGAGCTTCTCCTTGCTGCTGGGTGATGTTTTCTGTGCAGACTAGTAGACACAGGGCTGAGGACTGAATCAGCTGCAGATACATCATGGACTAAACTCGGGAGATGCCATCAGCGTTCAGCAAAGTATCATGTGATGACAGCGTACTGCTTTCTGGTGGAGGTCTAAAGAAGGGAGGGAACCTGTGGTGACACCACCTGACTCTAATCCTCGAGTGCTGAGAGAGCTGACAGACAGTATGGTGAGGCTGCTCAGGGTAGTCTTTGAAAGGTTGTGAAGATCAGGAGAGGTGCCCAAGGACTGGAGGAAACCAAATGTCAGCCTGGTCTTCAAAAAGGGCAAGGAGGAGGACCTGGGGAACAGGCCAGTCAGACTCGCCTCAGTCCATGGAAAACTGATGGAGTGCCTCGTTCTGGAGGCCATCTCTATCCACAAGGATGACAAGACAGTGATCAGGAGTGGTCAGCACAGATTCACTACAGGTAAATCATGCTTGACCAGCCAGATTCATTCTAGGATGAAACAACTACCTGGGTGGATGAGGAGAGAGCAGTGGATATTGTCTGCCTTGACTTTAGCAAGGCTTTCAGCACTGTCTCCTACAACATCCTCACAGGCAAACCCAGGAAGTGTGGGTTGGATGAGTGGACAGTGAGGTGGGTTGAGAACTGGCCGAAGAGCAGATCCCAGAGAGCCGCAGTCGGTGGCACAGGGTCCAGTTGGAGGCCTGCCACTAGTGGTGTCCCCCAAGGTTCTATACTGGGCCCAGTATTGTTTAACTTATCAATGACTTGGATGCAGGGGCAGAGGCCTCCTCAGCAGGTTCACTGATGACACAAATCTGGGAGGAGCTCTGGGCTGATACCCCGGAGGGCTGTGCAGCCCTTCAGAAGGACCTCGACAGGCTGGAGGGATGGGCAGAGAAGAACTGTCTGAAATTCAACAAAGGCAAATGCAGGGTCCTGCACCTGGGGAAGAATAACCTCATTCACCAGTTCAGGCTGGGGCCAACCTGCTGGAAAGCAGCTCTGTGAAGAAGGGCCTGGGGGTCCTGGTGGACAACAAGTTGTCCATGAGCCAGCAGTGCCCTTGTGGCCAAGAAGGCGAATGTTACCCCAGGGCGCATTAGAGAGGTGATCCTGCCCCTCCGCCCAGCCCTGGTGAGGCACATCTGGAGTGCTGTGTCCCATTCTGGACTCCTCAGTACAAGAGAGGCATGGAGCTCCTGGAGTGGATCCAGTGGAAGGCAACAAAGATGAATAAGGACCTGGAGCACCTCTCCTATGACGAAAGGCTGAGGGAGCTGGGCCTGTTAGCTTTGGGAAGAGACAACACAGAGGGGACCTCATCAGTGTCTATCAGTACCTGAAAGAGGGTGTCCAGAGGATAGAACAGGCTCTTCCTGGCGATGCCAAGCAATAGGAAAAGAAGCAACAGGCAGAAACTGATGCACAGGAAGTTCCACCTAAATATGAGGAAGAACTTCTTTCCTGTGTGGGTGACTGCACACTGAACAGACTGCCCAGAGAGGTTGTGGAGTCTCCCTCACTGGAGATATTCACGAACCACCTGGATGCAATCCTGTGCCATGTGCTCTGGGATGACCCTGCTTGAGCAGGGAGGCTGGAGCAGATGATCCACTGTGGTCCCTTTTAACCTTACCCATTTTTGTCTAGTATTTATTAGATAACTCCAAACTAGATTCAGTCTCAGCTCAAGAACAATCTTCATTTTGATATGTTCTCATGAACATTCTTCCTTAAACTTAACCCACCATCATTTTCACTTGGAAGAGTTTGATTAGTAAGATAACGGCAGAAAAAACATATATATCAGTATTAATAGTTAACACCATGACTTGCATACTGTTAAGTGAATTTGATTTTTAGTAAACTAGTCTTTTGATAATATTTTCCTTTCAAGTTTGGTCACTTGCAGACAAGGATTTCATACTCCAAAGTAATTCAATCAAATTCTTTTATAAAATGAAATAAGCTTCCACTTCAGTTTTGGTATAAATATTTATTAAATCCTTTGTCTTTAACTTCTTAAGAAAATGTTGTCTTATACCTTTAAATGGTGATGCAATTATACAGACATAAAATATGGAATAGGATATGAAGCAGCCTCTTAAAAATTGAAGTATGGCCTTCACTGGTGGCTCTTTGGTACATGAAATTTGTTTGTGGCTGAAAATTCAGAAACTGAGGTACAGGAAAATTGTATTTACAAGTGTCTTTGAAAAGGAAGAAGGTCTGTGGATAAACTGACTAGTTAAAAACACAGTCTTCAAGGGATTCCAAGGCAACATTTTACTCTGCAGTGTCACTATCTGTGGGCACGTGTAATGCTTTTAACAGTGTGTCCCACTGGGAGCTATAAGAGACTGTACAAAAATCACCTATTAGTGCTGGAATTTCATGCTGCAGTCTCTTCCTTAGCAGTAATAAGTAGTATAAGTCCCACAAGTATCATCAGTGGTTGTACAGCAAATAAAGCTACTAAAAATCATTTTCTCATTTGATTTTTAAAATACTTGGGATAGCTCAAATCAGCAGAGAGAGAAATTTGCTGTATTTACACCTATATAAGCAAACTTCTTGCAGTATTCTGACAGCTCTGTACTACCCATTTCGCACAAGTGAAGCAACATAAATCCATACAGAGAGAACATTTTGGGGATAAGGATGAACATACACAGCTAGAGCAAATTCAACATTGGAAACATCAATGGTATGAACTCCTGTGCTGTGTACAGCTTCTATTAAAGGTCTGACTTCAGAATATGGCATATGAATAGGAAATCCAGAGACCTGGGAGAAAGACAAAGGAAAAAAATATGTAAGAAGAATAGGTAAAGGCAGCTGAATAAATATATAATTCTAAAAATCTGTTTCACTGAGCATGTAAATTTATCTTTTCTATTGCTGACCTGAGGAGATGCAATAAAAGAAGCCTATTTTTTGTACTTTACTACCACCTCTCTCACATACTCCCGGCAAGCTTCTGACATTTTTCCTGTTTAATGTGGTTTAAGTTTGAAGTGAAGATGTTTATTCTAGTAGATTATAAAGTTTTATTAATGAACACAGACAGCAGAACTTCACTGCTTTTCTGCCTCTTGGCTGGTTTTAAATCACTGTGTTCTCCTGGCTGGTTATTTGAGATGGCCAATGTCATGAACTGAAACTTCAACTGCTTTTGGAACTGGCCCTAGCTGTGTGCAGCACTCTCACCACATGGAAAGGCCCTTCCAACAGCCCAGAGGAGGAACGCCCGGGTACAGCAGTGGCTGCAGTGAACACTTCAGAAACTTTTCTGTCTTTAAAGAGTGAAGCAAAGAGTAGAAATGAAGAAAAGCATGTTGTTGTGTGGGCTCATGCAGCTTTAAGTAGACTGTGTGTAGCACTACTCAGCACCAGTGCCAGGTTCTTACTGAGCACTGCTGAGAGCTGCTGCACCTGCAGCCCCTGAGCAGCTGGGGCTGGGACACTGCACTCGTGTTTCTGTACTGGCAGGAGCTGCTGCTGTGGCGCAGCAATCAAACAACAATGCAGCCAATTTACCTTTGCATTCTTAGTTTTGGGTTCAGCAGAAAGTTTTTATCTTAAACCTTATGATGAAATAAAACATCATCACTACCTTCACTCTGTAAATATTACAGTTAGTATAAAAGCTCTTGTGAATTTTGGTAGCAGAATAAATAAATAGCCTAGGACACTCTTCTATACCATCGAGTGGTGATATTAAATCCTAGGGATTTAAATTCTTGTACTATGCACAAGCCATTTATGTTCACAGCTGTACCCTGTAATCTCCCAGCTGTTTTTGCAGCTCTTCCTGATGATCATCTTCTACATCTTTGCCTTGGTTTTGTTCCAGCAGTGGCAAAAAGTTACGTAGGGTAGAGGTACAGTATCTGTTCCAACGAGTTGGGCGTGTTGGTCTCCACTCCATAATCTTATCTTTTAATATTTTTTCAATCCTGCAATAAGATAGACTGAACATTACAATTCTAGTATTTACTGGACATCTGAACAGATCTCCCTTGGCAGACAGTACAGGTTCTGGGGACCACACGTAACCTCAGTTAAACTTGCTGCTGCCTAGAAGTGCAGAAAAGCAGTGCCAGCGCAGCTCTGTGGTGCCTGCATGGTCAATGACTGCATGGGAGGCCAGGGGCTAACAAGCCCTATTTAGTTCGCACACTCTCCTCATCCCTCCACAGCATTTTACTTATTGGGCAGTGGTAGAACAACTATCAGTTCTTTCCATCTGGCAATCCCTACTGAAGAGGGAGAATTAAAAAAAGCCCTGGAACGATAGCTTCTGGGTTTTTTAGGCCATTCTTAATTCCTAGGATTCAAAGCATGAATATGCTCTAGTGTCAGCAGTGACAGTGTTTGTTTTGGAGGTAGAATTACCTGCCCTGTAGTTCCACCGCAGCAGCCTCATCTGAATGCTGATAAACTAATTCTTCAGGCTAGCAATAAATAAAATAAATATTAAAACATGCCATGTCTTCTAGCTATACAACAATGTAACTTCAGGCATTTCTGGCTTGATGCTCGCAGGAGTTTACAACTATGTTTAAATAATCTACTCCTTAATAGAGACATGATAAAAAAAATTAACTAGATATTTGTGTGTAATGCTGGGACTTTTTTCCTGCAGTAAACTTCAACTGCTTACACCTTTGATAAGTGTACAGAAATTTCTGGTTTCTTACTAAGGATGTTCATACATCTTGAAAAAAAACGCTTTCTTAGTCATAAGACAAAAGGTGACATTTTCTGTATAATACCAAGATACTGCTTCAGAGAGGCTTGGTCCTGAGATCTTACAACGGACAGTTAGAGGCCAAGCACATTCATTCCGTATAAAACCAACTTTCTGCAGTATTCCCGCTTTCAGTTTTTTAAAGGTGTGATTGGGAAATTTTTTTAAAAAGCTCGACCCCTCAAGTCAAGTTCGCAATAGATCCATCACTACCTGAATGCTGCAGAGACCAGGGAATGGCAAACTTCTTGAAAAGAAAGACTTCCAGTGTTTTGGTTTGCTGATATCAAAATTTATCCTTACCGGGGAATCATATTCTTGCATATTAAACCAAATCTACAAGAAAGCAAATTTGTTACAACATTCAGCATATAATCACAACTATGGGATACAGCACTCCAATAAACTGAGGAGCAAACTGAAACTCAGCTTCCAGTTTTCATTCAAATAAAACCTGGGCTTCTTTTTTTAACTCGCCTTCTGTCTCCTCATTTTCAGACTTTCACACATCTTTCTATTTCGCTATCGTGTTCCTGTTTGTGTCCCCAGAAGCTGTGAGGTCTGGCTTCCAGCCAAGCCAGGGGGTGCTGCCGGCAGGACTGTGCCCAGGGTTTCTGTCCCTCCCAGCACAGGCTCAGCTCCACCGAGGTCCGTGGCCTTTGTCCACGTGCCCTGAGCTGCACAGCTCTTACAATCTCTCCTCTCTGCTCCCACTATCTCAGAGGTTTTCCAGCCACACAATGAATAGTATATTGTGAATGTGCAATAGTATTATTACTCACCAACTTGCAAATAACTGGGAGGACTTGACGCCAGGCAGAAAATCAATATAGTTTTTGTGCCTTGTGGTGCCAGCTCTGTTGTGCACATTGAACCACTGAGGCTGTCACCACTGTTACATGGGCAACTCAAATGACTACTTGTAATATCCTTTATTTTTCATTATTCAGTTGCATTTCACCTGCAAACTATTATCTTTGAGAAATGACTACTCCCCACCTAAACAGTGGTAATCGTAAAGACATCCAAGTTGGGAAACATGTAAGTAAAACCCAATAACGAATATTATATTAATGGATGTCTTGATCTACCTAAATTTTGATTAAAAAAGTCTTATTTTAAAGTAGCTGAAAAACCTACTTAAGATTGAATAAAATCACTAATAATGCAATAGCCTAAAAATAGTCACAATATTGAACAGACAATGCATAAGGTAAAAAAAAAATCCCAGTTATTAACACTTATGTGGATAGAAATATGACAAGACTGGGTACACTTACATTATCAGAGCTGATCAGACAGTACACGTTTTGTAAGGGGCAGAAAGTATCATACTGTCCATAAAAACATCCAGTACTGGGATTCCAAATTACATACTGACTTTGTTCCAAAGTTAATACATAAGCAGTTGGTCCCTAGGAAAGAGGAAAAAAAAGAAATATGAGAGGGGATATTTGAAAACTGGCTACAAAGGCAGTATGCTTTGTAATTTTTGAAATACTAAATTTTTACTATTGAGGTTAAGATTGGTTTTTGGGGCGAACTGCTTGGAAGAATTTACAGGTTCATTACAGTTCAACACCTGCATAATAATGTGCTCTCTGGGCAGGGAAATGTTGGACATACACAACCCTGAGCCACTCTTAACATATAGATCCTGAAAGTCATCTTGGTTCAGCTACAAACCGATGTGAAATTCTTCATACAGGAATGTTTACCAGATGCTACTTCAGTACCAGTATGTCCTACTTGGCTACTGCCACAGCTCTCACCCATGGTAGGCAGCACACTTTGTGTCTCAACCATCAGCCTCCCTCACACAGTCACATAAGGAATTTCACAGCTCTCTTTATATTCTGTCAGGAATCCCTAAACTGCTCTTCTATGTTATTGTCATGTCCCATATTTTCCAGGTATCTTGAAATATCTAAAGCATGCACAAGCTGAATGCTTTATTAAGGATTACCATCTCCATCTGATTTTGAGCAGAAGGAATGTACCCCAGTACCTGTTCCTGCCACTGCAGTATCTCAGAATGTGTTTAGGAAACTAGGTTGGACAAAAACTTTTACCGAAATTCTCTCCAGCAGAACTTTCACATGTACTTGGTAATTTGAAATACTAATGGTGGAAATTTGCATCATAAACAGTCTTACCACCTTTTTGAAAAGTTACTTGGTTACTCAGAAATGTGAGAACAAAGGCATCTCCTAAAGGGCAGAGCAATCTCAGTGTTTCAGTTCTGGGCCAGCCTAAGCCAGATCGTTGCCCCAGCAGCCCCAGGCAGAGCAGACAGCTCACCCTGCATGCACTGCAGTGGGCAGAGGAGAGGGACTTGTCAGGCCTGAACCAGTGCTACTATTGCTGCAGCTCTGCCATCAGCTGGAGAGAGAATCAGAAGACACGTGTACCAGTAAAAATCCCTGACAATACCCAAACCCTCTCCTACCACCTCTCAGCCTGATCCCACACAAACTGTCACAGTCTGTGTATCCATGACTGAGATGCTGTGGATGGATGGTCTCCATCACCTTTGTCCTGGATGCAACTTACACAAGTTAAGGTCAAATCAAGGGTTACAGATGCCTGATACTGTATTATGAGGACAACAGCCACTACCAGTTAAGCATGGAAATGGGCCCAGGAAAAAAACCCCAGGCAATGTTTACAGTAATATATACCTTAAATTTTTTATTTTCTTCTCCAAAAAGAACCAGTTCCCAGCACCAATGTTTAGGTAATATCCTGGAAAAACACCCAGCAAGAAACAACTTGGTGGAAAACAAAGACTTCACAGAATAAAAGTTAAGCCAAATGAAAAAATTCTCTTACCTCAGGAATGGCGTTTCCAATGATAAGCCAGGCTTTTTTCCCCATACCAAGAAAATAATTACACAGGAGCACAGCATGTTCTTCCTCATCACCCGCCAGAGGATAAAGAAATTGCTAATTGAGGTATTAAAAAAGAAAAGAAAAAGTTTTTCTGGGCAGTTACCAACTTCAAACATTTGATAATGTTTTAACATGTCTGAAGCAAGGAGTCCTTTCAGATCTTTACAACTGACCTTTACATTGGTCACTGCTTCAACACACAGGATGAAGAGTGAATGCTGTAAAAATCTGTAAGATCTGAGATTTTATCACAAGAACCAGGGTCTTTATGTTTTTAGAATGACAATTTTTCAGAAAAGTTCTGAGATGATAAAAACTTCATCTCTGGCAACAGTGACAGGATTTACGTGACAGAGAGGGCTAAATATCCCATTATTGCTGACACTACATGCAATGTTTTTCTACAGTTCCATGGAATGACAATGATCCATTTTAAGTCTAGTTGTAAAGTCTCTATCAGTCAGCATCCTTTCACTTATGCATGACTAGCCATTATGATTTATAACTGAAAAAAACCCAGCAGATGCTTTAAAGCCCTAAGTATTCTCAGATAATTGTAACCTATCAAAGATAAAATTTTTGGCTCATACCAGAATGAACAATTTTTCTCAAGCTTTAGTCCTTGTTCTTTGAAATAAATGGTTCAAAGAAAAATAGTCCTCACAATAACAGTATCACAGAATAATTTAGGTCTTAAGGGACCTTAAGAGCTCATCTAGTACAACCTCTCTCCAAAACCAGGGGCTGTTAGAATTTTATATCACATTCAAGAGGATAAAGAACTTCTGCTTAAGGCATTGCTTACATCTGATGTACTCCATAAATCACAAATTCCAGCAAATGACACACTATCTGGCAAAAAAGGAATCAAAGCAACATATCGAGCCACCAATTCCTGCAAGAAAACAAAACAGAGCAAGTCACCCCTTCAATTCACAACACTATAGTAGTATTATTCCAGATGTCAAGAATATTACTGTTTCCACAGATATCAATGAAAAACACTGAGTAAGCTCATTACAGCTAGCTCACTTTAGAACTTGTATCAAAGATTGATATGATTTGCTCCCACTGAGGTTTGGCATAATTCTTTGGTTTTTAAAGGACAATACTCATTATTTTTACCTATTATTTTTCATCAAGAAGGCAAATGTAATTTTACAACATCATTATACTTAGACTTATTGTGTATCACCCATGGCCATTAAAATTTTATTTTGCATCTCTAGCTTTTTCCTTTGCAAAAAGCGTAGCTGTAGAGGACACACAAAGCAGGGATTTGTTTATGTGCATTTGCACAGGCAAATGCGCAAGTATCTTGAAACCTCTATCCCAGAGACTTTACTATCTTTTTTAAGTACTTACTGCTGCTGTGTGAGATCTATTCGGGACGGCATCAAGAAGCTCCTGTGGTGGATTCAGAGGTTTGATATATCTGGTAATAAAAACTGTTTTTCCATCAAGGTCAATTACGGTTGTTAGGCACTGGCGGCTCGGAAACTTTGATGTACATTCAGCTTCGTATTTTTCTGCTGCCTGGAGGAGTTTCTCATCTTCTTGGGTTTCAAACTTCAAAAGACAGTAGAATTTATATAAAACCAGTTTTATTTACAGTTTGGACTTCAGTCTTTACTATATTCAGCCTTATTTCACCATCTACAGGAGCACAAAAAGAGTGTTACATTCTTTCCTAACAGCATTTTAAACTTGCCTTGTATGGAGCTTTGGTTACAAATGCATAAGAAAGGCCAGGGTAATGGAAAATCAGACAATTTGCATTTTTTGCATTTACTTATGAATGCCCATAATGACCTATACCTATAATACCTAACTATACCTATAATAAACTGGCTTTAAAGCAGTGAAAAATGTAGCGGAAGTTATGGCCAAGTGAAACTGTGGGGATGAATATGTAACAACACATATTAATTCAAAGGTAAACAATTATGGTTAGGTACTAATCCTACATGCTATTCCCACAGCACTCCATTAAAACCCCAAGTGAGGTTATGCATAAAATCCCAGTAATTTTTATATAAATAACACTGCAACAACGCTTTGCAATGCCAAAATATTTGCAGAAAAGGTTCAAGTGATTTTTAGATGAATCCTTTTAACAAACTTGTCCAAAATGTTAACATTTTCAGATGAGATTTTTCAGAAGTAAATGTAGGACTCAAAAGCACATATTAATTATATAACAATGACAATTATTTCCTCATGTGTTACCTAAGATGTCACCTTTTAAAGGTGTTAGGATCAGCCATTTCATTTACTTAGAATTCCTTGTATACTTCTAGGGGTGCTGAGAATTAAAGCTCATCCTTCGTAATATTTTTGTTCAAAAAAAGCCATTTTTTATCATTTGTTACCCTTCTTCTCAAACTAACCTGAGGTGAAACAGCTGGGCACTGCCCTGGAGCTGGACCTCCAGGTCAGCAGAGAAAGCACAGTGGTGATTCTTCCCAACCATAATTAACACCAGAAAAGTACAGCCTCTGGCACTTCGTAAACTTAAATGTTCACTGCAAATATTATTGGCAAAAAACAATTACTATGTCAGAGTCAAGTAACACAAAGTGCAAAAAGACTGAATGGCACAAACCCAAGCTAAATCTTAAACGGAACAACAGGAGTATCTCAACAGATCTATTAATATTGTACCTTCTTAAGCATTTCACTCATCTATATAGAGGTTCAGGAAGAAGAGCAGGAAAGAAACAAAAAATAAGTAAAGAAACAAAAAAGGTATCATAAAATTAAAGTAAAATTAAGCTTAGCATCCTAGAACAGTACACAAGCATTTCAAATTTAACTCTAAGTCAGGAATAGGAAGAAAGGATGATAAATTAGTAAGCTTTTATCATAAAAAACTGAGTATCAAATTGCATCTATGCAAGAAATTCTGAACATTTGCTCTAAAGACGTCAAGATTCACAACATATAGTGCATAATATTTTACAACAATCTTGCCCTTTATTTGAATTTCTATGATTTTTCTTTTGAAACAGTATTGGAGACAGTTCTTTCTAGAAACAGAGATATGTCACCTTTTAAATTCAGCTCATTTTTCTCCCAACAACTAATTACTATATGTGAAGACTAAGACTATGAAACTCTTAGATAAGTTGTTATCTATTAAAGGTACTTCAAGGCTGTTAAGTTTATATTTATGGTGTTGAGTCCTACTAATAATCTTAACATTCAAACTAATTAACTTTAAAAGGCACCTATGAATGCACTTTATTAATATTCTTTATTTTCAGCAGGTACTAAAACTGTAACAATTCCCACAGTATTGCATCAGAGCAAGAAAATATAAGCTTGGATAGTTTCCAAGGCTATAATGTTAACAGGAAAAAGGGGTTTTAGAATGCATCATATGATTTTATATTTATTCTGAAAAAGAAATTATGATAGATGTTTCTCTCCAATTATTTTGTGTTTCTAATAACTGACCAGTGTAACACTGAATTGGAAACAAATGAACTGCTGCTGCTTGTGCATGAAAAACATACATCCTTGATGTATGGATTTCAGAATCATAGCCTACTGTTATGTAAGCTAGCAAGCAACTTATGCATTTTAACTACATATTATTGTTGTTGTTGTAAGGCACTTCTGGTTTAGTAAAATAACTGAAAAAAAAATAACAGCTGCTGTTTAGAAATTATTATCTTCAAGATCTGGAGGCATGCATGAGGCCATAAATAATAAATGCTATATTTGAACAGTATAAACACAGAAGCAAGAAAATACTCTTTGCACCTGCCTCGTCCTTTTTGTTCACTGCTCACACTCACATGAATACTTCATTGTTTACAAAAATACATGGAAAAACTATATGCTCACAGATAACGAATGCAAATCTGCTTTTTATTAACACTGGAACTAGATACCTGGTCAAAGTTACTTCTCATGCATTAAATGTACATCTCACCTAATGGTACATCCAAGTAAATTGAACTGGGCTAAAAAGTTTGAAATAAAACACTGAATTTGTATCAATGTTCGCCTGTACTGGTATTCATGCCCTTTGGTACACTAAGCATTCTTATTTATATGCATCTCAAGAACTGCACCACTGGAAACAAACAACAAGAGTATGATGAATTACTGATTAGTTACCTTTTCTCTGACAGACTCTCCAGGAACGAGCTGTGGTTCAATGGTAATAAACAGCGTTATATATGAGCCCTCACTCAGATTTCGCACAGAATCATAACCCCTTTCCATTCCCAGATATTTTTCTTTGCTGTACCCAAGGAGAACTGGAGGAATATTGATCTTAAACGTACCATCAATCTACAACAATACAAAGAAATACTTCTCATTAGAAATAAGAAAGCAAAAGTTCCTTCTCACATACATTTGCTACTTGTGTTCAAATATCTCATTCTTTTGATTATTGCTCTGAAATACAAAATAATAAAATGAGAGACTATGACAATTATGTTGATTAATTGTGGGGAAAACATGAGATCTCATTGCTAAACATATTAATTACAACTGGATTGGAGCCTCTCCTGCATATTATGAACACTAACGTTTAATGAAATGGAAGTCATACACACTAGCTCATAGAAAGAGTACCAGCTTTTCACTACTTTTCTTTCAAACAGCAAACTCCACATGGCTCTGTTTACCAAAAAAATAAGAAAATGGAAAAATATGGGTTGCAGGATTATGCTTCTGAAGGCACCATCGCACCAACAGGCCTTTGCCTATGAGTGATGTGTGAATGGTGCTCCAGCATCTCACAGATGGACCCCTTTCATGCAGAAGCTGCAGATGAAATCCATTCCCAGCTCCCTTCCACTGTCCAGTTCTGTACTTTAAGAGATTTACTCCAAGTAAAAACGCTTACCCTTGCTTGAAAATATATGGTAGTAAATGGAATCTTAACACATCCCAGCCAGCGCCTCTCAATACGAGTGTGGATTCCACTACCTCTTTCATGATCATCCTAAGAAAAAGTTGCCCAACATAACACTTTGTAAAAGAGCTTCATTTCCTTTAATTCAATCAACAATTTAATCAACACATTAACACAAATTATGTATTAATAGTATTTACTATAAGTATCAACTCCATTACTAGCACAGTAATGATTATTCCAGATGCATTTTAAGCATGCCGGATGCTGAAAACATACAAGAACATCACAATCCATGATACAATGTGCTTCCACTTCAGGGTTCAAGTCATGTACAACCTGTGATGGAGGACTCAAAACTCTGACAAGGAGTCCACAAGAGTCTTCTCAGACAAAATAAATGAAGCTCTGGTCCTCCAGTAAAATATTTTATTAGCATTGAGAAAAGCTTTTTGATGGCAAAATAATTTGAAAATCTAACTAAACCCTGTGGAATGGAAGCACTGTTTCCGTGTGCTCTGCCTATCAGAGATTTCCAAATCTTGTATGATCAGCCTAGAAGTCATTTAAAAAAAAATTCTCTAAAGGCTAGAGTGACATCCAAGTTTCAAGAGTTTCCTTCTGCTTCATCATATATCATTTCATTTTTGAGGACAGAATTCTCAGTGAAATGTGTGCATTATTTATTTTTGGGTTATATTTTCAGGAATGTTGAATGCTGCTATTTTTGCCTATGCTAAATTGACTAAGAAAGCTTTCACTGGTTTCTACAAAGGGAAGTGTTATACCAACACTGAGAGCTAACAAAAATTTCTTGTTCCTAGTTCTTGCAATTTTTATCTGATTAAAAAAAATAATGCATTCAACTTAAAGATGGTTGGTTGTTTTGGGTTTCTTTTCATCTCACCAAATGCATTGTAAACCAGGATGAGACAGAGCATAAAAAGATAGTTGATAAAAATGTAGGAACTGGGATTACTCATCTGGAATTAAGCAAAAAATTCTGATTCAGGTTAAGAATAGAATTCAGATTACAATTCATGTTGTGTCTCAATCTTAGTAACTCCATTTCATTAAATATCGGTAAAATATATTACATACACATGTTCAACACAAGCAGCAGTTTGTATAGTACAACTTTAATTTGTACAAAGGTTAACACTGTAAAGATTGCTCCCTCTAATAACCTTGCAATATTGACTAGATATAAAATCATAATGGATCCTAATAAAATGATAATGAATGACAAAATAGAAAAAAGAGGGGGACAGGAGGGGGAAAGTTATATGGAAAAGTCTTGTTCCGTCAACTTCAAAAAGCTCACAGTATTCTGTAATGTACACTGTCCTTCAATTATGAACTCACCTCTACAGCATCATGAAGTACTTCATCAAAAACATTAATGAAGACTTCATCTTTCACTGACTGCAAACTGTGGGTGCTGTAGTCACCATTGGGAGCTCTGAAAAGGTTAAATAAATCAACAAAGTGACTCACACAGGAAGGTGTGAATAAATTAGCACATGCAAATGAAATGATTTTTATTCAGAAATAATTCGGTTTCATTTTGCCATACCTAAATGGAAGCTCAAGTTCCTCATTCCAGTTGGGGTTTGGACCTTCTGCGGTTGTTGTCCGGCAGACTGTTCGCTGAAAAGAAACTTCTACAAAAGGATGGACCAAAACCTATAAATAGAGATCAAAACAAGGGAAACAGAACTCTGTAGAAATTCATCAGAACACATTAAATTACTCATTTTATGTATTTAGAAAATGAAACATACTTAGTGGAGATCAGGCTGGTTCAGCACAGACATAACTTTAATGCACCTTAAATATTGCACTTCCCAGGCTTCTAAGCATTTATGGAGCTTTAAAAAATATTTTATATGCTAGCATTTCCAAAAGTTTATGCGTATTCAGAATACCTGACATGTTTATATGCACTGGGAAAAGCACATTTTCTCCTGAGAGCAGAAAAGCTACACGCTATCATCTAATCAAGGAAGGTAACTGAATCAGAACATGTGATCCAGACACCAGTGGAAAACAGTGCATTTGTACCCTCTTATCTGTAATCCAAGCAGCCTACTGCTACAATCCCAGTTGTCCCTGAAACTGGCTCCTATGACAAACAACTTCTACTAGACAAAACAAATCCCTAATGTGATTAAAAATGCCTTCATTAACATTCAACTGCATATGGCAGAACCTTTTCTACATTTTAGAAAGCTGTAATTTAGAAGGAAAATCATACGAAAAACAGGAAAAAAACTTGAAGGTCTTCCATCTTCATTCAGAAAGATGCTGAACTTACTTCTAAGTAGCAAGCAAATGTAATTTCAATGTCAGCCATGGGAATGGATGTGCTGATTTAGATTAAGAGTGTAACGGACCCAAAATGCAGGCTGTGAAGACGGCCAGCAGCCAACAAGAACAGAAGAGTAAAAGCTGAGCAGGCATACACGATATTTTCTCCTATTACTCTCCCAGGCTTCAAACACTTTCAGATGAAAGACTTCCTTATGTCTGTAAAGATTTTTTTATTTAGCAGCTCCCAATGGATCACTCTTCCAAATACTTGTCCAATACCAACTTCAACACAAACAAACCTTTTTGTCAACAACACACATAAGTAACTTTCCTGGGCACCAACCAACTGCTGCATGAGGAATCACAACCTTTTGTTTGTTTTGGACCTAACTCCTACCAGCTTCATTTGATGATCCCTCACATTTGTACTGACAGGACCAGGAAATAATCAATCCCTATGCAGTGTCTATATGACTCATGATTTTGTGCCTTTCTACCACAGTTGTCCTCTTCCACTTGCAGTTATTGGTGTTTGGCTGAAGGCCCCATCATTTTTCACTGTACAGTAACCATTCCATAGATCTGACATCCCTACTGGCTTTCTCTGAACCTTCTGCAGCTTTTTTCTCTTTTTGGAGATCAAGGAGTGGGCAAGCCAACTTCACCAAAAAGGTATCTTTCTGATGGTGAATGCTACTGTCCGTGGAACAGGAATGCTCACAACTTCACAGAAAATGTTAGTTTTGTAATATACCTGGTTGAATGCCCAGTCTGGGTAATTAGATGGGCTCTGAGCTGACGGAGAGGCTGCAAACATCTCATTAAACGTCCTTGAAGATTTCGATGGCTGTTGAAGTTTGCTATGAGAGGAAACAGACAAGAGAAGCAGGAAAGACAGAGAATTCATTACAAAACATGAATCCCTCACATTCTGTACTAGCCATACAGAATGCTGGAAATACTCCTGATATTTTTATGTTAAGATTTTGACTTTAGGAAGGTATTTATTTGATCAAATAACATGAAAAGAACACCAGAAGAGCCTGTCAAGTGTATAGTTCTAGTAAGCCTCATTGCAAGAGAGTGCTTCCTGCCTGAAGGGACTCTTTTCTGAAGAGCCAACCAACCCCAGACCATTTTTTTTTCTGCCACCCCCAATCTCCTTGAGCTACCAGTTTTTAAGTTCAAGTAGTTGAATCCCCACAAAATCCATAAACAGTGTAGACTTCATGGTATTTAGGCAAGGCCTCTATGCAAAATTGAATCCATATGCATATTACAGATTTGGCAACCCATGAGTGAAGTAAAAGAAAATAAATGTTAACCTCTTTACTTTTACAGTGTTTCCATGTAACTTCTTTTGGTAATAGCAACACATTAGAAATTATAAAAGAATAACTATTCATGTGGTACAAAATAAGAGATCATAAAATGCAAAAAGATTGGGGTTTTAATTATTTTTGTAAAACTGATAATGAATTGAAATTTTCATCTTCTTTTTCCTGTCAACATGTTTCTAAGATGAATTGTTTTTCTCAGTATCAACTTGTTTACAGAAATCCAACAGAACCTCTATTATAGTAAGAGATAAAACAGGAGAAGATGATAAATTGTGTAATTGGCTACCTTAAAAATACCTCAGAGTTAAATGCAAGGTGTGTTCGTTTTGGGGGAGAGAGAGAGAACACTGCACTAATACCTTGCTTCTGCAACTAAACCAGACTGTTCAGAACTCCAGTGTCTCTACACGACACAGCATCAAACAGTGCACACACTGCCTAATGTGCCTGAAGGTAAAGGTTACCTTTAAAATTAGTCAGAGCCACATTAGGCTCAGTCTATTAACTTAAACAAACCAAGTCATCAAGAAGACCAACATGCTACATACTCAGGAGGCAAATACAGTATCCCACAGTGAAGAACTAGATTTTTCTTAATACCTGTTTTTGGTATTTAATTAAGACATTATGAATTAAAATTGTCCTGAATATAATGAAGAGGTTTGCTGAAGATATAATTCATCTGATATTACCAGAGTAATAATGTTGTCAAAGCTGCAACTTATCTTTCAGACAGCTTTTTCATTTAAACATACCTCATCACAGTTTTTCTCACTGGAATATCATAAGCTCTAATGATGTTCACTAACAGTTTTATGTCTCCATCTGACAAATTCTGTGCTGTGACCTTCTTCCTTTCTTTTCTTCTTGGCCTTAAAGGACGCTTTGGCTCTGCCAGTTTGAAGAGGCCAAGTCCCAAAATGCTAATAATCATAAAACAGATATTCAGTCAGTTTTGCACAAAATCCAGCATTCTAATGTTTCAATGACACACATGAAAATTATGTACTAACAGAAAAAGGAAATATATGCTCTTGCTTGTGCCAAACAAAACTCTCTGAAATGTCAAAATGTTGCAATTGTTTAGTACTGCACAATCCAATTCTGTCTTATATTTCAGAAATTATAACTTTAATGTGCAAAAAAGTTTGGTTTGGGGTTTTTTTCCTCTAAAATTGAGTAAGATACAAACAATGACAATTACACAGCTTCAAGATAGATCTAAACTACAGTGCTATAAACAAGGGATATAGGAGATGACAATAACCACTGTATCGAAGAGACAAAACATCTAACTACACAGCTACACACAATGAACAATGGGCCACATTAAAAAAGCAAAATGAATATACCACAACATACCCTGGACCCTCAGAACTCATAACCCAAGGCAAAGCAGAACCAAAGGAAGAAAAAAAAAAAACAAACCAAAAAGTAAAAGAATAAAATGCAGATGTACACTTTTATATAGCATGATATCAACTGCAGACTATCCAAAATCTACTTTAAAAACTGATAGCAAATGGTGTTATTTTACAGAATCACAGAATTGTTAGGGTTGAAAGAGACCTCTAGAGATGATCTATTTCAAACCCCCTTGCCAAGACAGGGTCACCTAGAGCAGGTTACACAGGAATGCGTCCAGGTGGCGTTTTTTTTTAATGTAATTTCTTATACATAAGAATAATAAAAAACCCCAAACAAAGTAATAACTGTCAAAATAACACAAAACCATGAGTTACTGAAATACCTCACTAAGCGAATGCTTTAAACAAATCATGATGCATTTTAAATTCACTAGTGATATAACTCAGCAAATAAAATCCAATATGAATTAATATTCAAGGTAATAAAATATCAATGAAGCATTTGATTTTAAACAACTCCAAAAGTTGGTAATAGTCTGGTTTGTATTTTTCTATTTTGTGATGTGAAAACATGAACTGAAAAAAAGGAAGAACTCTTCTATAAAGAAGACAGCAAGTCTCTGTGTCTCCAGCAGATGGGACTGTTTAGATTTATTCAGCTGGATGAAAACCACTGACTATTATAAAAGTGTTGCATTTATAGTGAACAGAAGCAACTTCTACATGAAAGGAAAAAAATAAGATTCAGAACTTGTTTACTTACACAGATTTTAGGTGAGCAACAGCAATTAAGAGTCATCTATGCTGTGATGACTGATAAATATAAAAATCAACAGGTATGGGATTTGGAACAAAAATCCAAAGAAAGTGCTTAAGTAATAAAAGATACAATAACCTTAAAAGAAAAAAACCCAGTAATTTCCAAACTCAGTATCTTTTCTGAACATAAATAACATACAGCATCAGCAAACAGAAATACATGAGAAGTAAAATAAAAAAAAAATTACTGTTAAGAAACTACTGCATGTTATCTGCAGGGCATAGGCACTGACTCTAAGTAAGCATCACCTACAGAACCAGTAGTAGTGTTACTACCTCTGACACTTGTCTAATAATTAGAAATATTCAAGCTGGCACCAGCTGGGCTACGCTCAGCTTAGCGGATCACAGCTCGATGCATTATATCCTGCTATATCTTATTTACATGCTGTCACTTTACTTCTGTCAAAACCAGACTTTTCCTTAAAAAAGATTTTACATGCTGTGTTTGTAAATACCGTGTCTGTTGGCAGGGGTGTACATAGTGACTGTGAGTTTACATACTATATTAAACACAAAAACACACCAGTTAGTCACATCAATACACTTTGCAAAAACTCCAAAAACCAAATAAACAAAAAAATCCCCAACAATAACCAAAAATCAGATAGCTTTACAATAATTTCTTTATTTGGAACAAATACATAGGTCCCTTACCCTAGGCTCAGAATGTCCTCTTCGTTGACAAGGTCAGAGAGAAGGAAATGGTGTTTTGCTATGAGGAAACGGTTTATTACTGATTCTCGAACCTATGAATGGGGAGGGAGAAGAGACAAAAGCACACTTCTAATCCAAAGCCACTTCAAATATCTGTCTATTAAGCACAAACAAAACATCCAAATACCATTTTTTTGTTTTTAACCACTTGTAAGAGGGTCACAGTCCAAGAAATAATTTTTGCTTACAGCTCATCATCAGAAACAATCACAATGATAAGTGACACTACCAGGCATCTCTTTTCCATGTCTAAATGAAGATGCAGAAAAGGCTATAGAGAAATTTATATGGTACTAGTCATGAGGAATGAAAGAAATACTTTGGACTGCAGAACAACTGATGAAGTCTATATTACAAATACTATGATATCAAACAAATGTTTAAAATCATTAGTTCCTTCCTTTTCTATGCTGAGGCCATAGATTGAAGCACAGAGATCAGAGTCTTCCCTCTTCTCCCAAAAACTATGTGAAAGCAGACTGACAGAGTATTGCCTTTGCCATTTTTCCCTACCACTAATGCTAGCAATCCACTCATACTCTGTGCTATTACAAGATCAGAAGTGATAGGCATATAAAGAACACATTTCAGAGTGAACTGAATTTCAGTTCTGATGTAAGCAATCTCATTTTCAAGCGTATCAATTTATAAAAGTGTTAAATATCCAAATGCTATTTTAAAAAAAGACTACTTGTATTCAACCTGAGAGTGACAAAGGTACCACAAATGTATGTTACTCTGTACTGCTACACTACTATTCAGTGCACTGCAACGACCATGTGTTCGATACCATGCAAAGCATACGGGGCTGACACAAACATGACAGCTTTGTCAAAAATAACTTTTTTAGACTGTCATACTGAATCTGGGCTTTTGCACTTGCCTGGGAGATTTAATCACTTAATTCTCTACAGTTCTTTCATGAACTAGTCTTTCTAGCAGACAACTTGTTTTGTTCTACTTTAAATCAACCTTATCATCATATTTCTTTGCAGGCTGGCTAGTATTTGATACACTTTTTGATATTTCCACTACTGGTAAGAAACTGGTAGCCACATCTCACACTTGCTATTTTGCCAAAATAGTTTGAAATTGTAAACTTTTCTTGGTTAGATGACCACTGTTTTCCTATTTTTCCCTGCTAAGGATCAAAGAGATTGTCATCCTAATATAATGAACAGACTAGAAAAATTAATTAAAAAATATAAGGGTACCACAATGAAGGTAATGTGATGGAATATATGCCCTCTGCCTTAGGCTGTAGGACAAAACACTGTGTATTGCTTTAAATTACTTTTAACAGTGGTTAGGGCCACTTTCATAGATATAATTAAGTTCTTAGCATCACAGCTTACAGTAAGGAAAACAGGACAGAGAGGGGAAATCACTGAATTCCTGGGACACAACAGTAAAAATATCTGGGACACTGGAACAAAGAAGAATTTACAAAACTGCTAGAAAAATCCAGAACGGCCAGTCATTTTCCATATTACATCCTTTTCAAAAACATTAAATTTCACAGACCTCCACTTGTTCAATTACATCAGTTTCAAGACTAATGGAATTTTAAAGATGTCTGTAGGTCACATTTAGAGAAGAATCAGGTTTTTAGTATTCATGGAAATAAAGCATCCAAGTACAGAAGCAACATATGGCCTACAGAAATAGGGTGGATCCATATTTTTAGCATCTTACCTTCTGTAGATAGTTGGCAACAACTGCTCTGTGTGCATCTAGGTAATTTCTGCTGTCAATCACATCTGTCTCTTGCAGTCTCTTCTCGTAATCCTAAAGATATTTACAAGAGTTTGTGATTCGATATATAGTCATGCTTTATTACACATAAAAAAATGGCAAGTATTTCATTAATATTAATGTATGGATCACAGTAAACCACAACAGATGCCAGAAGTTTATAAAGCTATTTTTAATGCTAATATATACAGCAATAGCACTTCCATGAATAGAGACAAGAATTCCATTAAGCTACAAGATTTATGTGGTTTAAATTACAAATAACTTGAAGATTTCCCTCCCTTCTTTTAAAGCTGAACTTTGACCTGCTGCTATAAACTGAAATTCCATTTGAACTGGAAGTGGCTTCTCCTACTGCAGCTGCAATAGGAAGAATCCTTTCTAAACAAAAACGATGTAGTGTTCATGGAAGATGACTTCAAACCTGAACTGTGTTTTAATACAATTAACTAGTAATAAGTTTTCCAAGTAACTTTGAGCTACTTTTCATAGTGTGTAAAACTCAAAGAAGTTCTACTTGTGAGAGAGTCTGTTGAGAAAAAAAATATTGAAGAGATTTAAGAGCACAATAAAAATCTTCTTTGCACACTGCAAGAAGGTAAAAGCTCTTCAAGAAACCAGTGTGAAGATTTTGTTTTGCCTGAGCTTTGACTGAAAGACTCTTTAGCCTAATCAAGGGGCTGAGATGAATACTGGGTACTATCACAAGATTTACTTGGTTCTTGAAGAGAAGTATATTGGTGGGATATTTCTCATGGCTGTGGTTACTATTCTGGTGGACTACAGTGAAAGCTGTACTGACAGATGCAACTTTTACTCACAAGTTTAGAAAAGTGTCTCATAAATTAAGAAAAGGCTAGAGCTGACACTCGGCTTCCAAGCAAAAACCAGAGCTTACAAATTAGAAGAGTCTCCCAGAATCTGCAACTTAAGGGCAGTCTGCAAACCATGTTGGCTTCAGAACCACAGCTAGTTATCATGTAAAAGTACTCAGTAAAATTAATCTTCAGGTCTGAGCTCTAATAAGGATGAGCAGCTCAATGTCTAGTTAGTGTCCTTTAAATAGCGAAGTGCCCCTGGGATTGATCACAGGGCCAGCATTATTCAGTTTCTTCACCAGTGACCTGGATGAGGAGACACAATACACTGTCAACAATTTAACCAATGATACTTGATTAGGAAGAGTGGTTAATACAATGACTGACAGAACCACAGTTCAGAGGGCTCTTGATAATTGAAGACTATGAAACAGAAGCATCAATAAGAAAAAGAAGGCAAAGTTCTGCACTGGGGGTGGAGTAACTTCATGTACTAGCATAAATCTGAAAGCAACCAGAAGAATAACAGACATTGAAAAATATGTGAGGGTTATGGTTTAACGACAACAACAACATGTTCTTTAGGCAAAAGGTAAACCACAGGATACATAAGGAGCAGTATGGCCTACAAAGGGAAGTTACCAGCTCCTCCAGCCTGACACTTGTGGGGGCCTGAAATAATGCACCCAGTTTGCAGCTGCCAATTCAAGAAGCATGCGGAGAAACTAGATGGGATCCACTAAAAGACTACTAAGACAGCCAGAGGTCTAGAAAATATGACCTGCAAGAAGACGTCAGAATCTCATAAGAATGTATGTTCGGAGAAGCTTCTGGTAGTCTGATCCAAACTCTCACTCAAGAGCCAAAACAACTGCAGTCAGGATGCTCAGGGCTTTTGCCAGGTGAACTTTCAGTGTCCCTAGAGATGACATTTCTACAAACTTGCTGGATAATGTGTTCTAAAACAGCAATATATTCTTTCTGAAAAATGTTTTCATTTTATCTAACTGGAATTTCTCTTGTAGTAACTCATGCCTATCATTATCTCACCTCTAAGATGACTCTCACTGGGTACCTGAAGGAAGCAGTAAGATACCCCCTCAACCTTGCTTGCTTAGGCCAAAACAACCTCAGTTCTTTCTGCCTTTCCCTGTAGGTTCAGCCCTGTCTATATTCTGGTAGCTGAATTTGCTCCAGTACTTCAGTGTCTTTCTTGAACTGGACAAGGTGTACAAATTCATCAGTCTGGTGAGGAGGAGATTAATGAGCAATGCAGTATCTGCCCACAACTATTTGAGGGGCAGTTACAAAGGAGAGAGTGCCAAACTCATATCTCTGGTTCCAGACAGTATAACAAGGGAAAACAGCCATTAAATACAATTTGCAATGTTCAGGTTGGACACAATGTGGGGGTTTTTTTGTTGTTGTTGTGTTTTGGTGGTTTTTCTTTTTGTGTGGTTTTTTTTGTGTGTGTGTGGTTTTTGTTTGGTTGAGTTTTTGTTTTGGTGTTTTTTTCTTTTTGCTTTGTTTTGAACAATCACTGGAAGGATAGTGAAGCACTAGAACAGGTTGTCCAGAAAGGCTGTGGAATCTCCCATTTAGAGGTTTTCAAGACTTGGCTAGGCAAATACACAGCTGACCTCATCTGGTGCTGGCAAGAGTCCCACCACTTCAGCAGAAAACAGGACCAGATGATCTCCAGATAATATTTTCCAAATAGTATTTCCATGATTCTCTGAATTTTCAGACTTCTTTGCCAAATAGCTAGTAAACCAAATAGGAACAATACCAGTTTAAACTTAGTTTTGGAGATCATGTCATATAAAATGAACTTAGAATAGCCAATCGTGATTATCCGATTTATCCTTAACTGGAAAATAAAACAAACCACAAAAAGAATACTTAAAATGTGGGTTTTGAATTTTGAAGGATAATGTGAAATTAACAAAATTAGTCCATAAAATCAACTGGATCAGAAATGTACAACAAAGATGTAACACATCTTTAAATAAAAGTTACAAAACTAATTTTTACTTTTTAAATTTTAGATATTAGTAGAGAGCAAGACATGATTGAATAACAGATATCTTTAAAAAAATATAGAAATAGAAAAATAGAAAAGGAAGACAGGAATTTTTCAAATAAATTTATGCAAGAAGTAGTAGGGATGAAACAGGAGTTGACAGCATCTCAGGTGACTCTGATCCTGCTGAGGCAATGAGCACAGTCAAATGCTCCTTAGCTGCATGAACTGCTAAAGAACACACGAATGCATGACTTAAAACTAATAATGAAGTCGAGATTAAAATAATTGAAGTATGACCCAAATAAAAAAACGCACACATTGCATTTCAGTAAGGTAATTAACAGACAGGCGAGGAATTGGAGCAATGTACTAAACCAGAAATATCTGTAACACAGGCATAATAAAACATAAAAAGGTTTTCATTCTTGCTAGAGTCATTGCTTCCAACAGTCTCCACAAAAAGGGCTCAAAAGCTAATAAGCTTAAGCCCGAATTATCTCTGCATTACCCTTCTATATCTGAAATCCCTTTGAAAAGAAGTCTCTCACCTTTAACAAAAACTGTCTTACAACATTTGTATCTACAGCAGTTTTTCTGTTTTATTTTCCTTTTCACACAGTGAAATTCTGCCTTGGAAGGAAGCTATCTTAATTAGATTAAAATAACACTAGAAAGGATTGAAGGAATAAAATTCTCATTTTTTTCATGCCAGCACAGCTGTATATTCTTTAAAGGACTGTTTGACTTATTTGCACTATTATATTATTAGCATTAAAACTAGAAAAGAAATATTTCAAGTAACATTCTACCTGGAAGATTTTCTCACTGATTTCTCGTTCATGTAAAGGGACTTGCTTATAGTTTCGGAACTCTGCCACCTCCCCATTTCTGAGCCGCAAGAGTCGGAATCTCTTTGATCTATTAAACTCCTCATCAGAAACAAAATTAAATTCTTGCTGCAACTGTTCCAATCTGAAGAAATCAGGAACCTGTGCCTCTCCGCTTGTAGCAACCTACATTAGTAAAAAAATTAACTTTTTCATACAAAGTGACAAAAAAACTATAAAATAACTTTTGTAAGTCTTACATGCAGATTGCAAGGATGCTCATTTTAAGCAAAAGCAATTGAGATGGATCACACAGACTGAAACACCAGGTGATTTAAAGTAGGATTTTGTTGATCAAAGTATATGAGATTACACATTATGTATCATAAACAAGATATTAGAGCATGAAAACTATGATGTGGCAGAATAATCTAGGGAGCTAGACTGACACAACTTCAGCTGTGTAAATAGCTCCTCAACGTGTTGTTTAGAAAAGTTGAAGCTTCTACAACACACTAGATCTCTTTGTGCAATTGTTACTAATGAGCAACTTTCTATTTAGTAGGGAATTCCCTTGCACTTTAAGGAAACAATAAACTCGAAATTCGTATTTTGTTTTTCATTTATAAATTAGTCAGTATGTGCATTTCCTTATACCTTTTTTTTGCCACTTCCAAATGGATTAATAAATCATATAGACATTTTGCTTTTTAACACTCACACAACTGTGCCCATCACAAATACAAATGCTGCTGCTGCTACCACCCTGGCATGCAAGCAGATTGCCTGGGGAGGTATTGGTGACCAGGAGTTTCACAGCTCCATTAACCCCACAGCTCTGAAAACACCACTTACCATGATCAGCTGCATCAGAGCTGCATTGTTTGGGTCATTTGGATCAAGTTTTGCTTCTGCTGCCCACTTAGCTAGTTTCTTCATATCAGTTAAGCCTGAGGTGCCAATGGATGCAATAGCATCAATGCTTTTCAAAGCACTAAAAAGACAGAATTGACAGAACTTACACATAAAACACACATGACTTAGCAATATAAAAAGAGTATTTAAAACAGTCTTCGAAAAAAACGGCTCCCCACAACCTGAATAGTAAATTCCAGTACACAATTCTTAGTTGTAGCTATGCAACTGAGGGAATGATCAATTGCAAAGCAAAGGGGAAATATGAAGGAATATGTGGAAGTGGAATTTTATACAAAGTAGTGAGGTGCTTACTGATACATTTTTGATGTACCTGTGCTATTCCATCTTGCTGTTTATTAGCAAGTAAGAAGATAAATTGCCTTACAGCGTGAAAGTTCACACAAAAGCTTTAACAAAGAACTTCTGAGTTGTACAGTCCTTGCTTGCTTTGTATTTTAGCTTCTGTCTTTGACCTCTCTCCTGGATGGTGCTCTTAGACCTGCTCTGTAGCCCTTTTCTGTGCCTCTCCCTGCTGTTTCTGGACAGACCCTGTGGCCTGATTCATCCCCTTGCCATATCTGGGACTGCTGCCAGCACTCTGATCCGCCTGTTATGTCCACACTACGTGCTGGCTGGCAAAGACACTGTCTGTGCTTGGAAAACACTTGCAGCCTTTTCTCTTGTGGTGCAGCCGTGCTTTTGGTTCATCCTGTATCTACCTATGAGTCCCAGCTCCATTCCCTATCCTTTGGATGCTACTGCTCACTTTCTTGGATTCACAGGAAGCAAGAAGTATAGCAAGTAGTCTGGAGACCATATACACACTGATATGCTCACCAGGCTTCTGGCATCTTCTCACAGAAACCACCTCTGAAGCCCCACTGCTACCCAAACCTTGCCACATAAACCCAATACGTCAGGACATGTATGTTATTAGCCAAATACCACAGGAGTGGATGTTGTCCTTCTGTTAGGCTAACTTGAGCCCTTGCTCTCTACTTATTTGAGTATTTTCAAGAAAGCTTTAAGAATTTATGGGTCTTTCTCATGCTTAGATAAAATCAGCCAAATATCCAGCAGTTACTGAACAGCAGGTAAAGTGGTAACATCAAGGTTATCTTTAGGCACCAGTCTTGAACAGATGCACACTGAAAAGCTCATGGGCAGCAAAACTAACATCAGCCATGAAAATCTTGTCTCTGACTTTTTCAAGACAATGGAAAGTCAGAGAGAGCTGTTCATCTCTGGAAGGTGATTCAAAGAGTGTTTTACAGCTAACTCCCTTCTGAAATTCTTCGATTTTCCAATTACTACAGTGATTAGTCTCCAGAGTTTAAAGTTAGCCTTTGGGAATCCATCTTTATGTTTAAATCTCATGCTATTCTAGTCTCACTGAAGTCAGCAGGTTACTGATATGCTGACCAGCAAATTACTTGAATAGCTGCTGCTTTGGTCAAATATAGTAAGAGTGAGTCGTATGCCAGTGTCTAGCCCCCAAATAAATAAAAACCTCACAGAAACTAATCGCCTGGGAGAAGTACTTGCTCATTATTCGTAAGTATAGGAAAACTGTTAAGGCTTTACAGTGAAGGTACTTGAGGATGCTACAAAAGCAGACTTTATGTATCACCTCCTTCACTTTATGGAATTTTATAAAAGCAACAAAATGGACAAATAATCTACAGGATCCAACTTGTAGCCACATGGCAAATTATATTGTTTTGAATGGAATCTTATACTCATTCCTGCAGTTCTACATGCTTCTCATGGAGAAAAACCATGGAAGAGTATTATCCTGGAGTGATCTGACAGATGACAATTTTAGAACGATAAATTCATTACGAGAGTCAACCTCCCATATTAACTTCCACTGCTTCACAGCATAATTTTTATCAATAATGACAGAAAAGGCAGATAAAGCATGTGTCCAAATAGCTTCTCCAAATGCACTTCAGATAAGAAAGAGCTAGAGTCTTTGCTCTTAGCAAAATGATTACAGGACGGTTCCTTGGCAATATATTCACTTCCTATTAGAAAATAATAAAATTGAATTAATCAGCTTGAGTTTAACTTTAATGCTGCCTAGAAATAAAAAGGTAAAATTTCTAACTAAAATCTATTTACCAAAAACGTTTGCTCTAAGATATCTGCAGAGGGTTACAGAGCAAAGTAAAACATCCAAACTTACAGAATAAGATTATGAAAATTCTTGATTATGAAAGGCTATTTTTTTAAATACTAGCATAATAAGTTTCCCATGAATCCCTGAAAATTCATATTATATTACCTTGGAATGCCTGTGTTTTGCTGAGATACTGGAGGAATTAAGGGGATTCCTTTTTCTCCAACTGCCCAAGAGACACTATTGGATATTTTCCCAGAGGTCATTAAAGTCATTTTGTTGCTGCCATCAGCTTCAAATGAGAAGGACACACCTATCAAGGGGGGAAAAATCCAAAGCAGTATATTTATGCATTCAAACACAATGCCTAAACATTTTTAAAAATACTTCCTGGAAATGACTAGTCAAATAAACCATGCCTTTATATAAATGGGTTAACATGAAACAACTTCCTTCTGCTGCACACTGTGGGGAAGAACTCTGCTCTACAAAAAAAAGCGGCAGATTCCATTACACCTTCAGCAAGGCTTTCCATTTTGGGTTGGAAGGAAAGACTAAGCCTTGAACTCTATGCCAAAATCTTTTTTTTCCCCCCACAGATGCACATCATTTCGTATTTCCAGCAATTTTCAGATTCAGCATACTGCTACTAACAAAAGAGAAATTCAGAGTCCAAAGAATTATGCATTACTGAAAAGTCATTCCTAAAGCTTTGGGACACACAGCTGTAGATATGGTCATCACAGTCATTTACACACACATTTGCTGTACCAATTTTTTGACCACATTCCTTTCCTCGGCTTTTTATCTATTCTGCTTTGGTTTTATCTGTATTTCATACATGGCAAATATGTGCAATTCAGTCATCTCACAGTGCTTTTCAAACTTCTTATACAAACTTGAAAGTTCCATATGCTACTATGTATTCTTCTTGTTTCCCCTTCTCCTATCTCTCCCTTGTTTTATCTTTCTAAAGATGCAGGGATAAGGTGTGTGCAGGCTGGAATATAGGAAGAAAAAAAATTACGCTTCATATACACTTATATGGACAGTCCCTCAGTGATTTAAAACATTAAAATCACTGAAGCTACACTGATTAATATCTGTTTGCTCTGCAGTGTCAGAGTTCTGATTACTTAAATGCGCAAAAAGACCCAAACATTAGTAAAGCTAGCAAAGCTTCATTAGTACTACAAGCAAAATAATAAACACACGTTTTTACTACACAGGGCTTAAAATTAGCAAGAGGTAAAAATTACACAGCAAACTTCAGTAATAAGAGTCATGACTACTATATAAGATTTAGTTACAGAAGCTGTAAACACTCTTCACAGAATTTACTCTGAAACCTACTCCAAACTCTTCCTGCTACACAGTTTTGCAAAATGAGAAACACTGAACTGAGGCAGACAAGAGTCCCTACCGCTCCCAACTCCTTCGTGGTCCAACATCACACGCTGATTGCTGCTGAACTCTATTTCTTCCAGAGGAGTTCTGCCTGTCAGAACTGCAGTCTCAGGAACAGGTATGAACACTTCAGCCAACAAGGTGGTACTGCTCATACCCATTGTTTCATAGATCTAGAAAACACAGTGATAGACATAGTAAAAAATGTACATGTCTATTCATGGGAAGTTAAAAACATATTGTAGTTTATTTGGACAAAAAGTTTTACTATAGACTTAAGCATGAAATAAATAGTTTAAAGCAAATTCCTAAAATATCCAATTAGCAGACATTTCAGCTACCAGCAGCTAACTAAATCTGAATTCTTAAAAATATATCTTCTTCACCTTTCTAAAGCACCCGAGAACAGAATGACAAAGAACATCATTGTACAACATGCAACTGCTTGCAACAGTCACTGGCATCAGATGAAGATTCTGGAGGGATTGTGTCTCACTAATCCTCCCTTACCACAAAAGGCAGAGCATGGCCCACAATCCCCGTTCTGGCAGCATTGCAGGCTGCTTCCCTCTTTACTGGTCAGCTGCAGGTTCAGAATGATGTCACTGATTTATCCATTCAGACGTTTTTAATCCAAAAAGATGGTACTCCTTTTCAATTTATATAAAATTGAAATTAAATAAATGGAGCAGACAAGGGGTATACCAGTGTTACCTAACTGAAGGAGTCATCTAATGAGAATTAGGATCCCAATTCTGTTCCCCCTAAATGTATCTTGTATTACCTCTGAAAAGTATTCATGAGAATAATTTATTAACTCATACTTGGAATGGGGGTGGTAGTGGTTTGACTTAACTGCTACTCAAGTCAAATGCAGTCATGCACTTTATTTTTTTTTAATTATCCCCTTCCAGTAAACATTAAGAAGGTTTTACTGTGTGGACAATGATGTTTTAAGAAGAATTTTATCTGCAACAAAAATCAGTTTTTCTAAAACTAAGAGTTGACCCACTAACTTATTTAATCACGTCCCAATTATATAATTTCTACCATGCAAACCATAGTCATGTCCTATATATACAGAAAGCATAAGCATCAAGAACTTAACAGCAAAGATAAAAGTCTGTGACTGCAGAAGCAAGGAACGAGCAAGGAAGATTGATGATTAACAAAAGGTCTTTCACAGGGTGGGGGTTTTTTATGATATTACCATAGAGCAAAACACAAGCATTACAGGATTAATTACATTTCATATATTTTTAAAAGTTACTATGATAAAACATCATCTACCTGTAGTTTCAAACTCTCTGGCCAATTGATTATTTGTAAATTGAAAATTTGTCCAAAGTGAACTCTAAAATCAGAACTTATTGGTCGAGTAACAGTCCTTGACACTTCTTTGGAGTTGAAAAGGACTTTTATAAATGCTGAGCGTTTCTTCACATCTTCTCGCCGCAAAACTTCTGCTCTGTAAATACGTCAAACAAACTCATATAGTTTTTCGTAACATTTTTATTATTTGATTATTTTTAATGAGAATCTGATTTCTCATGAGGAAACAGAACACAAAAAAATATGGTATTCTTCCCAAAAGACCACTACATAGGAATGACTTTAAAATATTATTTAACAGTTAAATAATTTTATATTCATGAAAAGATAAAGTAAGAATGAACAAGTAAAATTTTGGAACCCCTAAAGCTACCTCCATATAACAGAAGTTATTTAGGGGAAAAAACAAATCCCTTCTACTTCCTTCCTCCAAAGCACAACAAATGATACCACACTGAGCTAAGATTTTGAAGTTTTTAGTCATTGGGAATAGAACAGCCAAGCAGTATTCCTTGATGAGGCTATTGCCAAGTAAGTACAAAACAAAGCAGTTTTTAAATTACTGAAATCTTGTAGATGTATGTTAAATTGTGTAAGTCTGGAAACTGACATAAAAAAGTATATTTACTTATTTTATCCACAGTGAAATCTCTGGTTTACTGCACAATTTCTTTATTTTTCCTTTGTTGACTACAGCACAGACCTGACATAAAGGACTAGCTAGTGACTGTGGTACTGACTGAAGTGACCTAGACTCCACATTGAAAACAACTTCTCAGTATCTACACCACTGTTTTCTGCAGATGCTTAAGGAACATCAGAAGGTTCAAAGGGAATGTGCAGACATGCATTCTCTAAGTCCACTGTATATAAGGTTACATGTGACTTGAAAATGAATTTATATCAGCTTCAGAAGCAGAAGTTTTAACACTAGGCTAAACAGAATGGTGAGCTCATGCTTCTGAAGCTGTATAAGCAAGCAATTAATAAATAACACCAGAAAATCATAAACAAGGTAATTTGCAGGCCAACATTTATCTTACCGAGGGCACTGCTCAGTTGGAGTTATGCTTCCTGAGAGGACCAGCTCAGGAATTAGAACAGGCTCTCCAGGTTTTCTTCTGCAATTGTCAGCTTTTTCTCTAACTTGCTGCTCTATTTCCAGGCTATTGGCCATTTTAGGCGGGATAGGTTTTATACGTTCCTCAGAAAAATCATGATCTTCTGATTCTTCATCTTCATGCATGTCTTTTTTCTTCTTTTTCTTCTTGGACTTCTGCATATAAAAACAATAATGTTCTTTCTGAACTTTTTTCAATCAGTAGAATTTTTTTTTCTTGTTCTCTTGATTCACAAGTGACAAACACGTATGACATATGTACAGTAAAGTAACTAAAATTTTAATACACAGACACACACAAAAGATTTCTCTCATTCTAAATGACTACTTCAGATTCAGAATTCAGAAACACATTCCATTCATATGCTTCAAAACCATACTGTGCTTAAAATAAAACATTTACTTAACCTTCCCTACCATCTTACAAATAAACATGTTTATTGAACATTCTGGCCAGCTGCTGAGTTCTCATTTAGCCTGAGTTACCATGTACATTCTGTTCTGGTTGAAGGGAGGTTTCTCAACTAGTAGTTATCTAGTCTCATCTGCCTCTAGTGTGTTCCTTAGATTCATGTGATCTGTGCTAGTAGGACACTAACGGCAGTGATTAACCAAAAAAATACTTTGAGTAAAATAAAATAGAGCACTTCTGGGCATGAAGGGAAGGTCTGTAATATTACATTTCATTCTAAAATGAAAGAACCACCATCATCTCCATCTCAAGACAGTTTGTGACTAGCACAATAAAAAGATGCCAAGAGCAGCTGTGGCTGGAACTACTTAACATGGTATTTGTGGAGGTATAGCTGGTGGACGAAGAGTTCCTATTAGGATCAGTGCTCAAGACTACCTGCCTTCATTTCAAGGTTTACATTTATTCATTTTATCCTGCAGGTAAGTTGACATGATACTAATGAGTCAAGTGCCCACTTGTGTTCTGGTAACAGGAGTTTCCAATATTTTCAGATCAGCTTCCTTCCATAGATGCTGCATATACATGAAAAAACTCTCCATAAAAGTATCAGCAGATGCACTAGATTCCTGAAAACTATATTTGAAGCATTCCCTTAAATTTTATTTTGCTTTGGTATCCAAAAAACCGGGGTGTTCAAACTGAGAGGGAATTATATTCAAGTATAATCACCATCACCCTGAGGTATCCAGTACACTGCAACCTAACTATGAAAGCACACCTGATTTGCTGGCACTTGCCCCAGCCTGGTTCAAAGCCTGTCCTGTTGCAGTGTATTGTCAGAGTGCCTGTATTTCTCAATATTCTCCTGAAGCACAACTGAGACCTTAACTACAGTACAGATTACTAGCAATAAAGCTTTTCAGAGGTAAAAACATATTCTAATTTTTAATTAACAATTAACTAAGAAGTTCTAAGCAGAATATATTCAAACACATTATAAAATTTATGTATAACTATACTGAAATATTTTTTTTCTGTCTTAGAAGGAAATGGTTTTAACACATTTAGTAATAATTTTATTTTTTGTGAAACTGAATGATTAAAACAAACCTGTGTCTTCTTCCACGATTTCCAGTCTTGTAGCTCAGTTTTATATTCCTTCATTTTCTTTTCATATTCTTCCATACATTCTTCTAGTAATTCCTTTATCTCGGCCTGAATTTCTGCTTCATATGCTTCCTCATCTGATTGCTGATCAACCTCTTCCCTTCAAAACAACAACTATCAACATGATGCATAAAATAACATAGGGCTGCAATTAAGTTGGTCATACATAACAGAAATCTACTTCTCCATGAATTAATTTCATTATATCCAAAGTGTGTTCTAGTTAAAAATACTAGCATACTCTTAAGAGTTGATAGCAGATAGTTACTATCCAGAATGAATATAATTACTATTTCTTTACTCATTAGCATGTAGAAATTCCTTTCTGTTACAGTAATTACTTGTTATTTTAACTCTCCCTCTTCCCCAAACTCAAAAAGAACAGTGGCAGACTCAAGCAGTGCCAGACACTACTCAAAGTCTTACTTTTGCACCCTTCATATCAGAATTGTAAGTTCCCAAATAAACTAATTTTACTGCAACTCCACTGCTAGCAAATGAAGTACAAAAAGTGTTATCAAAACATACTTCCTCAAATAAAGTTTGATGGGTGTGTTAGTAAACTTCTGAAAGTCACGGAGGGATTTCATTTGTTTCCAAACTTTGATAATTGTCTTAAGCAACATTCTGTCTTTTTCTTGTTCAGCATCACGAAGTCTTCTGGTTTGTCTAGAATTACACATACACAGTACCAAATCAATCACAACTGTCTAACTCAGAGGAACAGATCAAAACCTTGGGATATCAGAAGCCAAGGGATTGATGGGTGCAGCAGTTTAAATCCAAGTAGCATAAAACCCAGACTTGAAGATGGCAGGATTTGATTTCCTTCTGTACTCCAGTCTCTTGCGTTCTGAACAATCTGATTTCAATTAAGGTCAACCTCTAGAGATCTCAAAATTTTTGGAAATGCTTATTACAGCTGTACACAATTAACATTTTAAAGTCAATTCACATAAACAACAGCCCAGGAAACCTACACTGCTGCTAGAGAGTAATGCTTATTACATGTAGACAGTACAAAAGATGTTTTAAACTTCATGTGCTTCTAGCTCCAGTATAAAGGACTTGAAGGTATGAAGTAATGTAGTAATGCAAGCCCTCTGACAGCCCTACAACATTATTAATACAAACAACGCAGTCTTTTTTTGTCTCAGAATTGGTATTTCACATTTCTACCCTCTAATCTGTTTGTAAGATAGCTATTCATTAGCACTTGTAATGACCAACACATACTTCTGATGTAAATGTCCATGCAGCACAAGCACAGGCTGTTTCCAGCACTACCTCGGTGGAAAAACATTTCTAGTAAAAATAATGAGATTAAAAAAACCCAAACACGTAAACTAACACATTACTATTTGTAATATTCAGGGACTGTGGACGACTGAGTCTGAGTTAGAGTTGAGAGCAGAAATACATCACACCTCATTTAAAAGCATAAGCAAATTTAGCCAAAATAATAAACAAAGAAATGCAGACTTTTCAGAAAGCAGTATGAGTAACTTCTCCACTTCATTAGCTAGGAGTTTGAATACTACTTATCCATGCAGCTTAACAACCTTTTCTGTCTGCCAGATGAGGCTGGAGGATGAATCTTAAAAACCTGAAGAACATATAGGTGAGTAATTACACTTATCTAATGTAATGGATTTGGAAGCAGGACCTTTCAGCAGAGAATCACCTCTGCTAAAATACGCCACCCACAAGCACCTGAATCACAGAATCAGCAGGATATATTGGCTTCTTCCTTCCAGAAATGAGGACAACAGGACTGAAACTGCTTATTTGCAAAAGTGTTCTGTATTCAGACGACATTTCTTCCTCAAACCTATGGAAAACTACAGCTCTGATCTCCAGACAGCAAAGCATATACATCTGTTATGTTATTGGAGGGTGGAGGAAACAGATTATTTTCCATGCTACAGTCTCTTCATCTCTGTAATTCCCCATGAATGTACTACATTGACCATCAGGGAAATGCAATGTTAAACATAGACAAGGCAGGTCAGATGTTTTTACCAACATACGTGGTCCATGTTAGTATTAAATACCCTGACAGCAAAAATTCCTCAGCCCAACTGAGCTTCATATGTGTAAAGGTTTCCAACAACAGAGCTGTAGCCAGAAAAAATTACAGATATGAAAAGCCCTAGAATAATACCAGCCAACCTCATCTCACATTAAATAGGAAGCACTGATCTCACTGATTTCAGCAGAGTTTCTCCAGATTCATAATAGCATGACACTAAAGTACTCAAGACTTAGAAAAACACTGAAGATACCCAAAAGAAATATTTAATCCAATTATAATTAAACATCAAACAAGCCTCAGGGTTGGTGCCAAAATCCAAGAGCCTTGTTCCCACGGTGAACCTCCTCATTATCACTCCCACACCTTCCCCAGTGAGAGCTCCTGTCTCCAAGGCACTGTGTGGTAACTGCACACCTCCTGCTCCTAGTCCTCCAGCAGATGTGTTAAGAAGATACTAATAAAAGCTACTCCATTTTCAATGGAAGGAAGTCTTTGTTCTTCAGTGTAAAATAATGCATTATAGACTACTTCATGTCCTGTACAGGTACCAATGTATTACAAGATGACGTACTTGAAGAATGGGAATTGCTTCTTCACGTTTTCAATGTAAGAGGAGTGTGTAAGTGTAAGCAGATGTAGATTTCAAGACTGAAAGTAAATTATTTTTTTCCAAATATTGTGTTATCTGACCCATCAGAACAGTCTAAAATTCTGTTTATTTAAATTAATACATTATTGCCTACTTTCAGATTGTGAAAAATTTTCAGATTTTACTATCTACTAGTTAAGAGGCTGTTCAACATGGATCTCCAAAATAACTTCTTTTTTTATCATGCTGCTAACACTTACAGTTTCATCACTGTCCATCTGCCAAAAATAATAGAAACTATCACTACCAAGCCAAAAAAGGTATTATATTTTTACTTGCCAGCTATTGTCCAAGAACAATAACTGTAATCTTGTAAAACAGAACTCTACCATTTCATTTGTATTAACCCATTGGCAAAAACATGATCAAAATAACTCAAAATGGGAACTAAATCAAGAATACTTACATAATGAGGAAGAGGATGGAGAAAACAAGGGGCTTTGTCTATTCCAAAAAATTATGTTTTGCATTCTAAGAACTTAGTGCATCTAGCTGCAGTTTACTGAAACTTTATTTTAATTAAATTTTAATTGTACAAAGCACACCAGTAAATAGTTACTAAGTAATTAATAAAAGGTAATCAAATTAGATCACTTTTGAATCAAATATTCAGCCCAAACTGTATTTCTTTCATAATTTTTTATGCAACTCATCAGTAAGAAGTCTTAAACCTTCAAAATTATTCTAGAGCTATTTACAGCAGAATTTAGAAGTCTGACATGAATCATATTCTGTAACAAGATGTAAAGGAAAAAAGGAATACAGTTTTAAAAAGCCACGATTTAATGAACTCATACCTACCTGATCTCCATTTTGTATTCAGGTATGCTCTGTTGTGCCACACGAACACCATCACCACCACCATCTATACTACATTGCACAGCATTCCTCAAAGCATGCAGCTTAAACAAACAAAAAACAAATAATTAACAGATGGTTTAATGAGGCATCTTAATACACCTTGGCATGAAAGAGCTAGTTACTGCTCAACAGAAAACTCCAAACTGTCTTGATTTTGCAATTACAGGGTTTTGCCATGATTCTTCAACATGAAATTCTAATTAAGATTCCCGGACGTATCAAGGAGATTTACTGACCTTGATCACTGTGATAATCTAATCAAAGGGAGAAGACTGATCTTAGGATTATTCTGAAAGCTTAATAATCAAAGGGGTAGCAGGAAAAAGCAGAGTCTGCAAAAACCCCCCACCTTCACAAAACTCTTTTTTGGGACTAGGAAGGGCCACTAAAGGCAGTCCTAGAAAATCACAATCATAGAATCATTAGGCAAGAAAAGACCTCCAAGACCATTGAGTCCAACCTTTGACCAAACACCATGACTGTCAACTGAATTATAGCACTAAGTGCCACATCCATATGTTTCTTGAACACTTCCAGGGATTGTGACTCCACCATTTCCGCAGGCAGCCTACTCCATTGCTTAACTACCCTTTCAGTGAAGAAATTTTTTCTGATGTCCAGCCTGAACCTTCCCTGGCACAGCTTGTGGGTATGTCCTCTTGTCCTCTCATTAGTTGCCTGGGAAAAGAGGCCGACCCCCACCTGGCTACAACCTCCTTTCAGGTAGCTGTAGAGTGATAAGGTCATCCTGGAGCCTCCTCTTCTCCAGGCTAAACAATCCCTGAAAGGAAGTTGGAGTCAGATGGGTATGTTGGTCTCTTCTCTGAAGTAACAAGTGATAGGACAAGAGGATCTGGCCTCAAGTTCCAGGAGAGCTTTAGATTGGATGTTATGAAAAATTTCTTCACTGAAAGGGCTGCCAGGCCCTGGAACTGGCTGTCTGGGGAAGTGGATGAATCACCATCCCTAGAGGTATTTTAAAGATGTGTNCTTCTCCAGGCTAAACAATCCCTGAAAGGAAGTTGGAGTCAGATGGGTATGTTGGTCTCTTCTCTGAAGTAACAAGTGATAGGACAAGAGGATCTGGCCTCAAGTTCCAGGAGAGCTTTAGATTGGATGTTATGAAAAATTTCTTCACTGAAAGGGCTGCCAGGCCCTGGAACTGGCTGTCTGGGGAAGTGGATGAATCACCATCCCTAGAGGTATTTTAAAGATGTGTAGATGTGGCACTTGGGGACATGGTTTAGTGGTGGATTTGGCAGTGGTTGGACTCAGAAGCAGTTAGATTCAATGATACTAAAAGTGTTTTCCAACCTTAATGATTCCATGGTTCTACAGGTTCCTGCAAAGCCGGCATGGAGAAACCAAATATCTCATTTCAAAGAGAACTAAGGCAAATCCTTCAAAAATAAGGACAGACCAAATTATACCAAGAAATTATTTTGAGACACCATATGAAATACCTTGCAACATTGAAACTGTAACCTAATGATTTATATAAAAATTTAGAAGTATCTATATACCACCTACTGAGGCTCATTACACTAATACAAAAATGGCCTTGTATATAATGACAGTTTTTCCCTTATATTAGCTCTCTAAGGTAGAAAATCATCACCACCTTTAATTTATGGAAATTTGAATTTGTATGTACCTAATATTCAATCTAACTTTTAACAGACAAGTATTCTTGTGTGTCCTGATGACATTAGAGTTGTACTCATAATGCCCAGTGTTCATGTACAAATTTACACCAGAGAAGAACACTACCATTACTTCCAGTGTACAGATGGAGGAAAAGTGGTGGTATGCAGAGGATAAGAGCCCAGTCAAGCTCACCCAGCAAGTCAGTTATGGTGCCAGAATAGAAGAGTCCATGTTCTACCTCAGGTTTGCCATGTCACAGGAGTGACACAGTAAACTAATATCTTTTGCTGTCTCCCTGTTAGAGCTGCCGTACACAATCCTGCAATATCTGTCATTCACTGAAAAACATTTTGGTTATTCTAAGGAATACTATGTAAATGTTACTGTATTCTTTTTACCTCAGAGTTAATTTAAAAGATCAAAGCAATGCATGATCTTAAAAATGCAATACTGCACAAAACACACAACTACCTCAGTCAAGAATTTAGGCTTTTTAGCTTCTGATAAATTCAGCTTTTACCTTAAACTGTCACATCATTATCTCAATAAGGTAGGATGACAGACCAGAAATACCTTGTCTGTGAGAAGTTTGGTAAGATTCTTCTGTTTTCTTGCTAAATACTGATCATATAACTGAGCCAATTTAGCTGCTAACACATGCTCACGGCTAAAACAGGGATGATGGGTGAATATCAGTCCGGAAATATCAATATCCAATTGAAACAGGGCCTGGAGATCTCCAGGTCCAACAAAATATGGATTGGCAGATGTCATTTTTATTGCCTGAAAGAAAAAGAGAATAAAATGGATTTACAAACTCTAACAACACTGTCAAAGAGTTCCTGTGTCAGAAAATGACCCATTCAGCACTGCCGACATTTAACTACTGAGTCTTAAACTGTGTTAACCTCTTGCTTTGTTGGTAAGTGGGTTGCACAAAACCACCACAGGTATTTTTATAGAATTTTTATAGCCCACATGAGGCTGAAATAAGAAGTCAACTGCCTGTACTGAAGGTTTTGCTCATCAACGAAGACAATGACACTGAATTAGAAAAGGTTCTCCTTTTATCTGTGTGTTTAGTATTGCTTTATTTCCTTTTAGAATTGAGCTCTAGAATAAACAGCTCTTCTTGTAGACCATTTGGATTATGCAGATGAGGAAGTATGTTATTTCCTTCCCCATTCGAACACCAGGAAAATTCAGATCAATAACGTCCAAAGAAAGCATTCAGCAACAAAGCTTAAAAAGTCTGCTTCAACCCGCTGCAACTGATGGCTTACATTCTCAAGGTACAGAAATCAGAAGAGAATTAACACTGCTTTCAACCTGACTACTGCTGCTCCCATCTTAGAATCCTTCAGAAGAGATTCATCAGAGATATTCTGGTACCATAAGAGATGAAATCGTCAGTTACGTAGTGTTTGTTACAGTCCCTTTCTGAGAATGGGAAAAAGGGGGATTAAGAGAGGAATTCAGGTGCTGCAAAGCTTTTTACAAGACTCATGTAAATGGCCATGAAACACATGTCCACCTGATCCTTCCACAGTCAGTTTCTCATCAAAATGTTTAATATGATATGATCTGTCACAAAAATGACAGCTTTGAATTTCTTATGCTTTAACTAGTTCTCTGCCCATAAAGGACCCCTAAGCTCAGTGTCTTACTTACCACAGTGATTTGGATATTTACATGTCACTGTTCATGCAAACACAGGGTTCTTGAAATATAAGGTCTCTTGGCCTGTCTTTACAAGATCTAAGCAGTAAACTTTTCCTGCCTGCAGAAACACCCTGCACAGATTAGTGGTACTGGATGCAACCTGTGAATTGCATATTTATAACGAGTATCAAATAAAGGGCCACATTTAAATCTTTATCAACAGCAACAGTCAGAAACACTCATGTGTCCCAAAAGGGCAATCTACGTTAAAGTTTTAAAAGTCAGTTTTTCCAAGAGGGTGATAGAGTGCTAACAAGCAGAACAATTAAAGCTTGCTTCAAGCTTGCTGAATTGTTTTACTTGAAATTTATTTTGATTAGTCCTGATTGCACATTGCAACTGCTGTTTACCAAGGTAGGTATGCTGTGATTGAGGGAAAAACAGTAACAAAACCTGCAAACAAAACAAAGCAATGAAACAAGAAAAACAACAAAGAAAAAAAAACCCAAAAAAACCCCACAACCCCTCAAATATATCTGAATTGGTGCTACATAACTCAAAACTAGTTGCTGTCTACATGAGCAAACTCCACATAAAGACTTATTTTGGAGTTTAATCACCATAAAATAACCACCATACACACGCTCTTCAATTATTTCTCTTCAGCTGCTGATGACCAGGTCTGTCTACTAATATAGGAGTTACCCTACTTTGGCACTAGAATATCCAAGAACGCCTCACAGAGATCCTAGTCACTGTCGTGGCTTGACACTTTACTATTTCAACTAGTATTCCCAGCTAAACACTTCATCCTTTGGTGTGCATTTTTACAGAAAAAAAACAGGTGGAATATACTTGAAAATGCACAGTACATCTAAGGAACAGTTGTGGACTCACAAAAAGTTGTCAATAGTCATAGCTCTTAGCACAAAAACCTTCAGGTCACCAGGGTTTCTGGTGCAGAAGAACTGGGATATTGGGTCATATATTCCCACATATATGAAATATGCCTACCTTTCTATACACTGTTTCAAGTTCTGGTGCAACGCCTTCTTCAAGTGAGAATATTGGAGGCCTAGTAGAAGACTGTTTAATGGGATTAGGCAATGCTAAGATTTTGCCATCCTCACCAAACCATTCTTTCCCCTATAAAGGAAAGCATAATTTTATATTGTTTCTTGCTTTTTACAGAAATTACTTACAAATTATAATTCTTATGAAGAAAATACAGAATAAAAGGTGACTATGAATTATATGTGACTGAAATAACCAAAACTTTCCTAAGACACCAAAACAAAATCTTGAAATATACCATAGGTAAGTTTTGAAATCAAGACAAAGACATTGCGCAAACTTTAAGCATACTGATTTTTTTCCTTTCAACATTCAGTGCTACAGATTTGAAAGGGAAAAAAATAAAAATCAACACATCACTTATTTAAAAATTATTTCAGTTTTCGTAATTAAGAAAATAACATTGTCATGTTTTACACAAGACCTAAATGGCAGTTCATATATTTTATCAAAGCATCTCTCAAGTCTTCCAGTCTACAACCTGAACTACTAAACAGCATCTGTGAAAGCAGATGAAGTAAGTATCTTACACGCCAATTGTATTCACGGCTTCACTTGTTGAACATTGTCCTAATTCATCCCTCTGTTCTCATTACCAGGATTCAAATACAGCTTAAACCAGTGCAGCTGCTCAAAGATGTTGCCCTGCCCTCTTATTTCCACACCTGGTTTAAGCTGACCATAGAACCAAATGTTGATGTTGTAACTATGAAGCAAATCAGCTAACTAACTGGGCTGAAGCTGGTTAGTTAAAACTTTTAGATCCAAATACTCCCAATCTGATACACAAAAGTACTTCTGCTAGACCACAAAGAATACACAGAATGACAAAAAATACAAAGGGCAGCTGCTGCATAGGAGCTTAAATCTACACTGAACTATACACATGTATAGGAGAAAAATACAGCAAGACAAAACATATCCAAGCCAGCTTCCCAAGTATTTCTGTAAGACATTCTTAAAAATCTGAAAGGATTCTAAAATATTTCCACATAATCTATACCAATATTTGATTACCTTTACAGTCTGATCAGTGATCTGTTCCCCAGCAGGCTACAAGTAGAGCTAAGAAAAGACAACATTTTTCTAAGACCCAGTCTGGTGCTCTGACAATTGCGTTACACCAAGAACACTCTCCTACAAAAATCTGTATTTCCCAACATCTGACATTGCTAAACATTTTCAAGATGAAAGCCCCATATTAGCATGGCCATCCACTTATTCAACTATAACAAAATAAAATACTGATAAATAAACAAAGACAACTAAGATGGTAGCAGTGACTTACTTGCTCCTGTCTGAGTATTCTGTTTTCTAAAATATTTTGATTAGACTGTGATACAAAGGGCCTTTCTCCTGTATAAAGACCTTCATCCTCAAGGTACCTAGGCTGGACATTTCCAGACATCTTCTAAGAAGTAGGCACTAATAAGAAATTAAAGAGAAAACCATGCAAAATATTTTATAACTGTAGTTCTAGTTTGTTATTTCTCTAGGGGCCTATGCAATTCTTAAAACTAATGACACTGCATATTAAGCATGCTGTCAGAAATACTTCCCTACACAGAAAAAAAAGAAAGAAATATATAACCAAAATAGGTCCTTTTCTTAATCAGGATACATCCACAGTTTAAATCTCTCATGAAAGTGTTACAAATCTTTTGAACTGATAACTAAAAATTTCCTCACCAAAAAATACTTCAAGTAACCCAGTGGAGTTTAGTTTTAATGGTTGCACAACAGTGTAAAAACCCTTTTTGCAGCAATCTGAACTACTAGTAATAGTTTGCTTAAGCTACTCTCATACAAGATACAGAACACACATAAAAAGTTATGTTAGCCCAATAACAGCAGGTGGAATTCTTTAAAGCCTGCCTGCAAGACTGCTTCTTCAAAAACACTGAGCTGATACACACAGTGAAATAATCTCAACACAGGGAGGGATTACACTGAGGGTTACAATGAAAATTATCCTCTAACTCAGAATACAGTGGATCACACTGGAAGCAGTCAGAACTAAATTACAAGACACGAAAAAACAGAGACACACAATGTCAAATATTTTGGCCTTACACTGCAAGCTGTATCAATAACTGTTCTGGTACAGACCACTGAGAGACTAGTTTCTGTTTCTTCCAGTTCAAATATTAAATAGCGAGTAATATGATAAAGCAATTTTTTAGGACTTTACAGTTCTATGGGAATAAGGCAAAAATGTCATAGACATAGTCAGTGTTGCCTAACTATTTCTAATTCACAAAAATCAGATTTTGTGAAAAGGGCCTCATGTATCACAAAAATCCTTATGTTACTTACATGACTCATGACAAACATGCACACAGAAAAAACTGCAGACATAGCCCAGCAAATAAATAGTGTAAGTCATAATGTACAGTGCAGTAGCCACCTTAGTACCTAAATGCATGTACCCAGTAACATGCTGCATATGTTAAACAATGTAACAGCCAAATCCCAGTGGAAGAGGAGCCAGGATCTTGCAGTTCCTACAGGCAGCACTGAGGTAGTTACCACAGAGCAGCTGATGTGCCCTGAGCACACCTGTGAGTGTACCAGCTGATGACCCACTGAGATGTGCCTGCTCCTAGTTAATCCATTCTGTCAGAGGTTTTCAGATTTGCCTGGTTGATCAGTGTCAGAGAGTCAATATTAAGTATTTCCCTACTGCCAGACATAGTCGATACAAGATTCATTCAGCAGATCAAAGGGTGCCATGCTATGCAAAATCCAGGAACAAAATGGATAAGCATAACCTTCATACCTGTTAGCATGCTGGGAACGAAGAGAAACTCTTTTTCCCTTTTCAGTTGTTCAGAGTAGCTTTCACATTCAGCAGGTTTCATTACCACAAAATCTTCATCTGTCTGCCCCATGAATAAATCATCATCTTTAACTAGGCATACATCTTCATCCTATAGGTTAAGTGCAAACACCTCTGTTAGTTTGTCCTTTTTTAAGACAGTTTCTTGAGAAAGTATAGTTTCAGAATTTTTAAGGAAACAAAAGGTGCCATTTTGTATTACACTATCAAAATTAGTTCAAGAAGTCTAAATAAAAATATAAGCATTTATCCTGTAGTTCAGACCGTTTCATCCTCCTCTTGTTCATCTTCATGGCTTTCTACACATTCCCCCTCTGCCTCATCTTCTTCATTTAATCCATTCCTTTTCCTGGCGCCAGCTTTCACATTCTCTGGTCCAGCATCAAAATTGAAGGTAAAGAAATTATATGCTTCCTCCTCAGAAGGAAAATCGTTCTGGAACTTGGAAAAGAAGACAAAGATATTTTAATATGGCATTTATAAAAAAATTAGGGCAAGTGAATAACTTTTTCCATTAATAATAAGAAAAGTAGTATGTATAAACACTTGTGACAGGATAGTAATTATTTTACCTCAAGGAGAACTCACCCATATGCTGAAGCTAGTTGAAATTTGTAAATCATACATGAAACTTTCTCTATTGTTATACTATAATTTCATTGAATATTTCTTGCAATGTTTTATTAAAAATGGTTTCATTTAAACATGCTTATTGTTTTAAATATAAAGACTTTGTGAATCAGAAATACCAAAGTTTAGATTTTGGCCACAATGTGGATATCCAGGTGAATGATATGGAGAGAAATTTCTAATGGTCTCTTGCCTCTGAACGACCCAGCACCCTTTAGCTTTAGGATGAATCCTCTAACAAAAAAAAAAAACCAACAGTGTTTTGTGGCTAATAAATATCAACACACTAATCTGTAAAATGCTTTAACTGGTGCCATTCAACAAAAAGGATTTAAACAGAAGAAACATTTTCTCTCCAAGCTCCAGTAATTGTGTCCAGATGGATTTACTTGAATTTTTTTTAAAGAAATGACCAAAAGCCATTCTTATATTTGATAAAGATTCCCTTTATATACTTCAATTGTTGGCATACACTGTGAAATTTTAAATTAAATAAAATCTTCTTCATTGCTTAAGACTGAATTCTGTCTCCTTCTTCAAACAGAATCATGAAGTCATATAGTGTTTAAATTAAATTATTAAGAGTTACTGAAATGAAGAAATTGGTACTTACTGTTGACTTTTGCTTAAGGTTTTTTACAGAATCACGAAACTTTATTTTTGGTGCTAAGTGGGATTCATCCTCTTGCATCTCCCTAAATTTATCATTACCAGCCTGCAAAAAAGATATACACAAGTTTTAGCATACATTTACTGAACCATAAAGAACCCCAAACAAACAAACAAACAAAAAAAACCCGAAGTTGAATACAGTTTCTAGATATTGTATTTTTTACAGAAAAAAAAATAACAAAAGAGAAACACAGTCACTGTGGTAGCAAATTGATTTTATATTTATTTTAAAAGGGTACATCCAACTATTACTTAATTCCTTTGGGTCAAGAAGTAGACTGTAGAATATCAAGAAATGGTTCATTGCCTAAATGATAACTTACTGTCTTCACTGCTGATGGGATCATTTTTTCTGCACTCCTGAACACAAGCAGCCACATGGTGATCTCCAGAGGGGGAGAAATGGGGCAACAATGGCAAATCTTCCCCTCTGCAAATGAGGGGCTGGCAGACAGCCCAGGCCGGGCAGCAGTGGCAGGGGCGCTGCTGGCAGGCACTGATTAATTGTTTTATTCTTTGATTATTTGTTTTATTCTCTCTCAAATAATTATTGCTAGGCTACTCTCAAACTCCATGGGTGATATTCCTCTGCCTTTTCAAGAAAGGTGGTAGCATCGTTATCCATCCGCAGTTTTCTGAAGCCTTATCTGTCCCTACACACAGATCACTGTAAATGTCACTGCTTCTGAGGTTGCTTCATCACGTTCATTTAAATGCTTCAAAGTGATTTCCATCAGCCTCAGCCAACATAAACATACCTACCATTCTATCAGTTTCTTCTTGTGGCCTGAATTGTTAGATTAAAGGAAGACACTTCTCAAGCTTACAACTATTCCACGTAAGCTTCAAAATAAAAATAGCAAAAAGAAAATCTCAAACCCTGTGAATCTGATGGTCACTTGTTTAACAACAAAACAATAACTCATATGTGAGTAAATAAGTACAGGAAACAAAGCCAGCACCTGGAAGGTTTCAGATATGCTTTGTATAAAATTAATAACTCAAATAAGGATATAATTTCTACATTTTCCTAATTTAAACATATTAAAACAGTACCACTTAACTGAAATCTGTAACAATTACTTATTATAACATAATACTGTCAAAAACCTATCCTCAACCTACATGAAAAGGTAATTCTCCCCTAGACAAGCCATTTAGCCAGGCTAATTTATATTGTTTGGAATTCCAGATAAAAGCATTACTGCTACGTGCTGCTATTTCCTGGGCATACACATTCTTTGGAACACATTTTCTACAGGCAAGAAATCTCTGTGAAATTTGAAGAATATGAGTGCAAGTTCTGTACAGACAGAGTGTTTGTTATTTTTTAATACAAAATTCATTTTCTAACAAAGAACGTGCTTATGCTAAAAAAACTCAATATAAAATAGTAAGGAAATACAGTACAACGACAAAGTTAAAATCCAGCATTTAGCCATTACACTGTGCAAATTTATGTAAAGCTGTAATACAGCAGTGCTTTCTGTTACAGTAAATTTGAAATACTTCAAGGTATCTTAAGCAACAGAAGTCATGAACCTCTAAATGACAGAAGTTTCACATGTCTATACTACAATGAAAACAAATTATTATTGTTAAGTATAAAATAAAAAGCAATAATCTGAATGATTCTTTCTTGGTTACTAATTCAAACAATAGTATCATTTTGAGCAATGAAATTGATCTTCATGACTGTGTAGTCTTTATTTCATGTTTCACATAGCAAGACAAAATGCGCTTTCTTACCACTTTACCCAGTCTGACTTCTGGTTTTCTTTCTCTGATGCCCTTTAAATGCCTTGGTTGTGGACTGGGGTCTTCTTGTGATAAAGTCATTTCAGCTTTTGACTAAGCAAACAAATGAAAAAAATGCTTAGCTATAATAGAAATAGAATAAGATCAAAACTACAATAACTTCCAGGAACTAAACAACTTAGTCATGTTTGTGTTAGGGATAGAGTATTTTCTATATAATCAGCTTAAGTGATTTTACAGACTTAGACATTAATAACCCTTATTAAACTGCATAGTAAACTTACAAAGAAATCCATTGATTTCAAAAAAGTGTCAGAAATTTTTTGACAAAAAACACAGAAGGATCTTGTAATGATTGTATCATTTGAATTATAAAACAGTGATACCTTTTATGTTATTACAAATAAATTTAATATAAACTTTAGAGAAAAACATGGCAATACCAAAAAGAATTGTACTGATGAACTGAGTATTATTTTGGCATTAGAAATAAAAAAGGAGCTATCTCAACTCAGATTCACATAGCACAAAGCAAGTAAAATGAAGTGGGTGGTACTTATAAGACTGAGGTCAACCAAACAGGAATTGTGAAGGATTCTCACCTTTGCTGCTTTTAGTTTCTCTCTCATTCGCTGTCTAACAGAAAGCTCTGCAAAGCCCGTCCTTGATGTACAAGGAACGGGTGGCAACTCTGAAACAGAGAAGACATGGTAACATGCTTGAATTAAGTATTTTCGGAAAGAAATTTATGTAAAATAAAACCATCTATACAATAAAGTCCCATGTCCAAAGAGAAAGAACCTGCATGAGAAAATATAAACAAATGAAAGATTTTTGGAATTCAGTCCTTACAGACTATCTCTCTGGAATCAACACATCACCACCTCCAAGCTGAAGAGCAGTCTGTCCACATACTCAGGGCGTCAAACAAGACTCTTAGAAGACTACACGGATTAACTCAACTCATACAAAAAGAAAACTTACTAGAGATGTAAAGAGGGACAGGTGATCTGGAAGGAATATTATGACACTCTCAGAACACGCACAGATAGACTTAGAAAAGCCCACCTGGACTTGAATCTGGCAATGGATGCAGTGGCCAACAGGGTGGAATATTACTGGTGTATTAGTAGAAAAAAGAAGACTGGGGAAAATGGTTATCTGCTGCTGAAGCGGGTAGGGGACCAGGTGACAGGGAACACAGAAATGACCCAAGTAATCAGTGCTTCACTGCAGTTTTTACTGCCATAAGAAACACCAGGGCCCAGAGAACAGCAGCAAAGCCTAGGGTGGCACAAAGTTACCTCAGTAGAGGAAAATCACATAAGGCCATATTCAAACAACCTGTGCATATGCAAGCCTAAGGGTCCTAATGAGATGCTCCCATGAGTCCTGAGGGAGCTGGTCAATATCACCTCAAGGTCACTCTAAATTATTTTTAAAAGATCATGGTGATAACCATGGGTGGTTCCTGAGGATCACTCCTGCCTTCAAGGAGGGAAATCTGGGGAACTACAGGCTGGTCAGCCTCATCTTGATGCCCAGGAAGGTGAGGGAGCAAAAATAACCCTAGAAACCATTGCCAAATATGTTAAAAAACCTCAGTCATCACCATGGATTTATGAAGGGGATAAACTTCTACCTGATCAAAGACAATTTTCTAAAATGAGACAATTAGATTAGTGGGTGAAGGGAAAGCAGTGCATGGTGTTTATCACTGTTTCCTGCAACCTCCTTAGAGAGGCACAAGTGAAATATGGACCATGTACGAAGGTGGATTGAAAACTGGCTGAACTGTTAGGCTCAAAAGGTTATAATCAGTAGTGTTAGGACCAGCTAGAGGCCACCACTAGAACTGTATTTCTGAGGTTGTTTTCAAACAAACAAACAAACAAACAAAAACATTGCACATCCCACCCTCCAACCCAAAGAATTCATTAGAACTCTACATGCCTTAGGATCAAGTACTCTCTGCTGATCCTGTGAAACACAGAAATCTGAGTTTTAAATCAGTGGCATATGAGGCTTTTTGACAGACAGTAAACACCTAGTTTGGACACTGACTTGGGCAATCATGTGATTATGGAAAAGGAGAATTACTGCTTGTTGCAGCCTTTTAATTGTTGTTCCCAAGAAAGCCCAGCCTGTTATTAACACTGAATGTGAACACAGTTTTGAAAATCAAACTTATCAGCACCACTTTTTCCTTTGAAGGACTGATGGCATTCCTTCCCTTCATCCTCCACTTATCAAATTCTCTTCGATTATGATTTCTTCACACAGATTCAGTAAATATTAGTAAGGTGATCTTGTACCCTACCACATTCCCTGATACCCAAATCAAAAGAATGAATAATTATCCAGTTGTTTACAGAGAAGTTTCATTTTTGTGGTCAGATACACAAAGGAGTGGACACCTACAACTTATGCTCTCATGCAAACACAAATGAAAAACATTTTAAATGTACAATGTAAAGGAGATTCTATGTGTAAGCAAATGGCAATACTTCTACCAGTATAATGTATTAAACACAATTATGGTTGTCGTCTGCACAGTATATTTTGAGAAGGTACCCATCTCCTTCTCTTGGATTGCACTATGACTGTACAAGACTCATGGTTACCCTCTCTTTATAAAAGATTCCAGAATATTTTTAGTTGAAAACATGGGTTTATACAAATAACAGTTTGGAATGTCATCACTTAAGGACTTTTCTTTTTGAAATACCTAATTCATTTCTTCATTATCCAAACTGATCCTAGCTACATAACTATCTCCCCAACTGCACCAACCTCTTGAACCTCACTGGAGCCCTGGAGTTCACCTGGAAATTCTCAGGAGCTTACTGAAACTTCAACTGATACATGCAATATTAACCTTTTAAAGAGAAATGATTTGCATCTCTTCTTACACATGGAATCCCCAGGTGTTTTTTTTTTCTCCTAAACTTCTATAACTAGCTTTTATTTCCAGAAGGAAGTCCATCAGTTCACACAGAACACACTGGCCCTTCAACTGGAACAACTCCAAGATGACTATCAGTAGAAAACTGCAGCTCTTTTTGCACAGGTGGTGGCTTTGTGGTGGCTTTTTTCTTTAATTTTTAATCTGGGAACACATAACATTCTATGTAAATAAGTTTTTCTAGTTACCACCACTTACAGAATTACATTGCCTGTCTGTTCCTTGAGCCTTTGCCCTTATGAAAGAACAGTTTGCCGAGGTTTTAAGTAAAGAGTGATTTCAGGTTTATATAAAGCATTAAATTCATGAAAGGGAGATGAAATAGGAAAGGGTAAGGGCTTAGGAGTGGTAATGTTACACAACATATACCACATTATGGCTGATTCAATATTATTCCAAGAGTTTTACTGACAGCAGAAAATACTGTATGTTGAATACACAACTTAAACATTTAAAGGCTACCTACCATGCCAAAGTTAAAGTGCAATCTAATTTCTAGGATAACCTTAGTCCACCGTCATTTAAAACAAACAACAAAATACATTAAGATAAACCCCACTACAACTGCTTCTACTCAGAAACATCAAAAGATTTTGGAGAATCCTAACCTTTCCAAATTCCACAACTTACTGCCTGTATTGTTAAACGAACCCCACATTCATTGTATTTGGAAACTTTCAAAGAATGAACAAGGCCCAAAGAGAGTATCACCAGCATGAGACATGTAAAAGCAAGCATCCCATAACCACTTCCTTTCCAAGAGGAATAATAGAGACAAAAATAAGCAAGTAATCAGTAGAGACACTGAGAGACAACACACAGGAAAACATATTTGCATTTTGTCTTTTCTAGCAAGGAATCCAGAATGCATAAGAACTGGGTAAGAATTACTGACAAAACAGGACAAGATCTAGATAAATATTTATCAGACTGAGCTAATTAAAAACCAACATTGTAGGGGATCCAGTAAAGAACTGGCTGCAGCAAAGCCAGAACTGTCAGTGATTCTGAGAAATGATGGAGAACAGACAAGTTCCGAACTCCGAGGCAAGTGTCTTTTTTAAGAGTGAGCTGCAGAAGCATAAACATATCAGTCTAACTTCAACCCTAAAAAACACTCAGCCTATTTGTAAATACTTCAAAGACTGTAAAATAATAAGCAACAGAAGGCCTAGATCAGCCAGGATTAAAGCCTATCAAGTCAATTTAATGTTCTTTAACATATATTCTACCTATTTTTGTGAATATCAGAAAAAGCATACATCTCAACACTTTAGCATGCTGTCTAGAAAGTATCTTTCAGTAGGAAATATTTTCATGGAATGACAGGGTGGATGGGGGAAGATGGCACATACAAATCACTGGAAAATCACATTTAAAAAAATAAGCAAGTAACAGTTAATAAATTCAAACCCGCTACTGGGCAGGAATTTTTCAGGATCTGCCTCAATCTACTGCCTTTAGAACATTTATTAATGGTTTGAACGATGGAATAATGTTTATCTGTGCATAAAAAAATGTAGGCAAGAACTCTCAGAATTCACATTTGCTCAAAGCTAGCATTTGAAAAGTTTTTTGAATTGAGAAAAAACTTTACAGCTTCAGGCCCACAAATGACTCTGGCCCAGAGAAAAAAGGCTCTGTCTGTTGGAGATGGAAATGATGGACTTTATTTGCAATATGAAAAGTGGGTACACACTAGAAAATTTTTTAACTTCTGGGGTACTCTAGCACTGGAACTGAGTCCCTTAAACAGTTATGGAACCTTCACCAGTGTAAAACAAACAAACAAGAAAAAACAATATTCAAAGAAAACTAATCCACCAAAAAACCCCCACCAAGTATCAAGATTTAGATAAAATTAAAGGGAGAAGTTGGTCTAAAGTTACTTTTTGATTTTCCTCTTGTGAAGTTTTTCTACGATTGCATTCTGTTCAGTTGGCATGCAAAAACAGTGTATTTTATTGCAGCAAACACTTCATTTCAATTCCATTCTGACAAATGAAAACTAGAAAGCAACAGATTAGAACCTGTTTTTGATTTTCTGAAATACTTGAAAATTGTCTGTAAACATTTCCAGACAAGCCAGGTTAAAGTGAACAGCGTAAACATGCAAAATTAGGGCAGAAACCATCTGTTGCTACTTTAAGCACCTCTTAAAGCATCAGAATTCATGCTCTGTATGCAGAATTCTTTATGGATTAATCAGTTCCTTGAGAAAACACGGTAATTATCTTCTCTATCCATAATGAAAAACATTTTAAGGCTTTGGTAGTTGCGGTAAAATTAATTCAGTGCATTGATTACTGTGGGATCCTTGAAAAAAAGGACCACATAAAAAATGTGTTTGCTATTTTATTTCTCTGGACATACACTTTCATTCTGCTTCGGTGAAAGGGCTCTACAGCCAACTAACTTGTGCTTAAATTCAAGGTATATTTTTGAAGTGAAAGACTTAAAACTAATCACTTAGAAGGATCACCATTACAAGCATGTATCCAAAAAATTCACACACTGATTTACATTGGAAGAATCATTATCCTACAATGGCTCCATATTTTACTTCAGGCAGATCTAGTAAGAGTGCTGAATAGTCAAACTGAAACAAGGGCGAAACGAGAACCTGAAAATATCATCTAGTAAGTGTTCTCCTTTGATTTCTCCTGCACTCAGAGGAGCCAAACCCACTATATCTCTGCGCGGCTTCAAAGCTCTCTGCACAGAAGCAGATCCAGAACTGCTGCAAGTATCTGAAGAGGATGCAGAAACCAGGCATGAGGGAAAGCAGATAAACAGTGACCAGGCATTTGAATGAAGACAGGGAATGGTAACTTCAAGCATTAGGTCCTAGAAACACTACTGTATTTTTCATGGATAAAATCATTGCACAGTAAGACGCTCCAGAAACTGCAACCAAATAACTATACAAATTAAAAAAAAAAACAACAATGAAGATTCAGTAACACTGCAGTTGTGCTGGCTTCACAAGGGAATAACTATCAGACATGGGCTTCCTATTTAAAGCAATTCCTCCCTTGAAACTCTTTCATATTAGTCTGACTAGTGGACTGACATACAGCTAAGTCATTCCATTTAACAAAGGCATTAAGAACACACATAATTTGATTATAGTAAAATAATGAATTTCTGCAGACTGTATTAAAAAAATAGTAGGGACTGACTGAATGTTTGACAGACTGGTACAGAGACTATGTTAAACATTAAATGAAGAAGTAATTGATGGATGTTTCAAGATAAGTTTGCCACAGTGGGCCAAGAATGAGTCAATAATCATTCCATGCCATTATAAAATAAACCAAGTATTTGAGGGACATCACAAACTGATAATTCCACCAACATCACCTATTTTCCACTTGTATTAAAATACAGTTTCTTTTTCAAAAAAAGGAATGTGGGGTATGTATGCTTTTAACACTACAAATGCAACACATTCTGGTAATAACAAACTAAAAAGGCCTGGACGCAATGTATTACCACTGGCATTAAAGCAAAAACAAAACAAGATAGTGGAATATAGAGTCAATACAGAATTCTTCAATGGCATCTGAAAAACTGTGGGATATGGTATTTTATTTTTTTAATGGTTAGTCATCACTTAGCAAGACACTCATAATCAGAAATTCATACACAGGTGATGACCCTAACAATGGAGTGAGGAACTCAAAAGAAATCTACTTTTACTTTATGACTTGGCAACACAATAGCAAACAGCAGTGTCAGCATATTCAAAACCTTAATACACAGAAGATGGAAATTTACATTATTCATAAATCTGTCAGACTGAGTCCCAGAGAGGCAGGGGGAATTGAAATAAATTTTGAATAGACACACAAGGACTTAAGCTCAGGGTGCAGTCTTTCTCAAAATGTAGAATATAATTAAAAAAAACCTCAGATGGATAAATTATACTGCAATTAAGTAAACCAATGATACAGCCTTTTCAGAATACCACATGCAGTACTTCTCACTCGATTATAAAAAAGTTTGCAGAATTACAGGGATTTCAGAAACAGAACAAGCAAAAGAGCAAAATACTTTGGAAAACAAGACATTTTTCACATAGGGGAACTAACAGCTACTTTTCTTCTCAGAGTACTACTGTGTTGTTCTGTTTATTCTTGGAAAATGAGCTTCTGTAAGAGAAAATAACCATCACTAGAGGGTGTCTCTTGATTTCTCCATGCAATCCATTCTGAAAACTGTTTGGACTCCATCTGTCAACAGCATGGCACTTTCTAGCACAAGCTGGCACAGTGAGACTCAAAAACTATTCAAAAGAAAAGTACACAGACCTTCAAGAGCTGGAAACACCCCTTAATTGTAGATATCTGTAACAAATACCATATTTTGCTAAAATGGGACAATACATACATTTTATTTTAGTAAAACTTGGTATTGATGAAAAACTAAGAATGTTTATATATCACTGGATTTTCATTTTGCTGATTTTTTTAATATTCTGCTCTTATTTTACTCTTTCCTGCATCCCATTTAGGTAAACCACAAAACCATGCAGTAGAATTCACCACAATAATCTTGTTCAAAGTATTTAACAGCAATATTGCAGAGATTCTGCTGAAGAAATGGAAGATTAGTTTTTGAGTACCAATCATCATCATTCTTTCCAAGCCTGCAGTTAGATATTCGGTTCTAACAGCTCCCCACCACATCACTCTTACACTCACTCTCCTACTTTGTGAGTACAGTATTTCACATGTGACAGTAAAAACAGCATATCAATAAATCTATATATCTTCATATCCATGAATAATACTTCAAGCACAAAATAAAAGGTTCATGGAAACACAGAATCATCAGGGTTAGAAGAGACCTCTAGAGATCATCTAGGCCAACTCCCCTGCCACGGCAGGGACACCTGTAGCAGGTGACACAGGAAGACATCTAGGTGGGTTTTGGATGTCTCCAGAGAGGGAGACTCCACCACCTCTCTGGGCAGCCTCTTCCGGTGCTCTGCCACCCTTAATGTAAAGAAGTTCTTCCTCATGTTGAGGTGAAACTTCTTGTGTTTTAGCTTATGGTCATTGTTCCTTGTCTTGTCACTGGGCACCACTGAAAAGAGTCTGGCACCATCCTCTTGGTGCCTTGGCACCTGCCTTTGAGATATTTATAATGCACTGAGATCCCCTCTGAATGTTTTCTTCTCTAAACTAAACAGGCCCAGTTCCCACAGTCTCTCCTCATAAGAGAGATGCTCCAGACCCCTCATCATCTTTGTGGCCTCTGCTGGACCCACTCCTGTAGTTTCTTGTCTTTCTGGTACTGAGGAGCCCAGAACTGGACACAGTGTTCCAAATGTGACCTCACTAGGGCCAAACTGAGAGGGAGGATAACCTCCCCCTACCTGCTGGCCACACTCTTCCCGATACACCCTGGGGATACTATTGGCCCTCCAGGCCACAAAGGCACCCCGCTGGCTCATAGTCAGCTTGTCATCCATCAGTACCCTCAGGTCCTTCTCAGCAGAGCTGCTCTCTAGAAGGTCAGCCCCCAGATTGTACTGGTGCTTGGGGTTATTCTTCCCCAGGTGCATGACCCTACACTTGCCCTTGTTGAACCTCATTAGGTTCTCTCCACTAAACTCTCCAGCCTGCCAAGGTCCCTCTGAGTGGCAGCACAGCCTTCCTCCCCCAGGTTTGTGCCATCAGCAAACTTGCTGAGAGTACATTCTATACGTTCTTCCAGGTCCTTGACAAACCAGTCAAATAAGGCTGGATTCAGTACTGTTCCCTGGGGAATGCCACTGACTACAGATCTTCAGCTGGATTCTACTCTGTGGATCACAACCCTCTGAGCTCTGCCATTCAGACAGTTCTCGATTCACCTCACTATCCATTCATCTAACTCACATTTCCTGAGATTATCTATGAGGATGTTATGGGAGAGTGTCAAAAGCCTTGCTAAAGTCAAGGTAGACAACATCCAGTGCTCTCCCCTCATCAACCCATACTGCCACAACATCAGAAGGCTGTCAGGTTGGTCTAGCATGATTTCCCCATGGTGCGTCCATGCTGATTGCTCCTGATGACTTCTGCTTCTCTGACATACTTGGTGATAACCTCCAGAATCATCTGCTCCATCACCTTTCCAGGGATGGCCGGGAGGCTGACTGGTCGGTTCATATTCAAATATGTAAATACTGCATTTGAAAAATGTAAGGTGTTTCATAATCTAATCACATTTAAATGCAATTGAAGCATGTCTAAATACGACAGAAGCATGCCAGCTTTCCCTCAAAGCCCGCGATGACTTGGCACTGGCAGCCACAGACAGACACCCCTCCACCCCTGCTGATACTCGAGTGCCAGCAGAACCTGAAGAAGCTCCAGCAGGACAGAGCAGGGGAGCGCTGGTTCTGCTGTCTGTGAGCTGCAGGCAGGCTCGGAGCGGAGCCACCCCAGCGCAGAACAGCTCCAGGTGCCGCGGCCCCGGCGCTCGGCCTCACTCACCGCGCAGCGCCCCGGCCGCGCCGCTG
>VWZF01001527.1:428239-580861 GCA_013396755.1 Sclerurus mexicanus | reverse complement strand
GAATGGGGGGGGAATGGGGGAACAGTGAGGGGGGACCCCTGACGTGGAAATGAGGGAGCACTAAGGCTGCCCTGAGAAAGCCCTGAGAGCCAGGAGGGGATGGCGGGCAAGGGATGCACCTTCCAGAGGGAGACAGGGACAGAGAGAGGAGGCTGCATTGTGGGTGCAGGCAGGCCCTGTCCCCAGAGCCACGGGCATGACCTCTGCTCCTTCACCATTGCTTTGTACTGGGTGTGCACAGGCTCATCCATACTTGCCTCAGAAAGTGCTTCCAGCCCAGCCTAGAATATGCAGAGTGACTTGAGTGATCATATTCCTCTTCTCTTAGGAGCTATCTGATGAAAAAGGAGAAGTAGAGGAGGAGCAACGTGGTTATTCCTGACTGAGGCTTAGCTTTGCCAGCTGCTGGCCCCACTGGTTTTCAGATTTCTGAATAAATCTCAGCTAGCACAGAGCCTGGAGCTCACTCTGAGCAAGTGGTTTTCTTAGGCAAATGTGACTCTCCCAAAACACCTGTGCATTTACCTCAGTACCAATTTCCTCGGAAAGTATCTATCACCAGGGTAAGGGTGATGTATCCAAAAATGGCCACATTTCCTTGCTGCCAGCAAGGTTCATCAAATATCCTCTTCATGGCACAAAAGCACAGCACTGCAATAAGCAGCAGTGTTTTTATTGCTTTGCACACAAACCTCTTATTCATATCAAGCTTTATCTACCAGTTTACAGAGTCTTTTCTAAAGGCACATGTAAATGGAGAACACTGGCAACATAGTAGATTTGTCTTATGGCCCCTTTCTTTAACAATTTGGTAGCATTTCTTGTAGTTAAGTATTATAACAGATACTTTAAAAGCTAATAAATAACTAGATGCAAGAACTGTAAAGCTCTCCACTAGCTTAGAGGTAATTTCCAAGCACTGAAAACTAACAACAGAAACATAGTGAACTTTCTCTCACTGCTCTTTTAAAAAAATGATTACATCAAACACACCTAGAAAATAATTTTGATTTGGGGTTTTAAAATCTGTCTAATTCATGGAAACACACAAAATGCAGTGACACTAAAACAGAGCTAAAGGAAAACGTCGGCTTCCTACCTGGGTTTACTTGTGCTCCAGTTCTGGCTGCACAAGCAAGAACCAAGCACAACACTGCCCCTAGCAACGATGCCTCAGCTGTGCTGTTTAAGAGGAAGAGTCAGATTCTCCTGCTTAAACCACTAAAACACTTCCGACTGACTTTGGTTCATAAACAATTTCATCTGCAGTAGAAGGGAAAGTCAAAAATAAAATATGGAGAGGATTCAGCTCCTGCTGACAGCAACCATTTCAGTTATTAAAGCAACTTTAAAACACAAATATCCATGGTATATTTTTGCAGGATCCAGGATGGTTATTTCAGACTGAAATACAATAAAATAATCACTCATCCTAACTTTATGTACCTAACTTTGCTAAATTATCTGACTTCTAAAGTATGTCTAGGAGAGGCACAGACCCTTTTTGGGACTTGTATGAACCAGAGCAGTGATTCCTGAATATCAATCATTTATGGAAGAGACTTTTTCACTCTTTTGGTTAAAGAGACTTGTTAAACCTCTGACTACGTGCCAACATTCCAGAAAGTAAATATTTTTTTAGATTAGTTTCGCTCTGAAAAAATTCCCTGACGACTTCAAGGCATAAGTGGATGGTTAGTAGCCAGTTGTTTTCCCAGTGCTCTCTGTTTTCCAATGCATAAAAGTATTTGGAGTATTAACTGAAGCTGCATCAAGGGGAAAATGGTGCATTATTCTTTACAGATGACCTTTACAAATAAGCATCGGCCTCAGAAAACTTCTTAGCATGTCGTTCGGGGTAGAAATTATAGGAAACATAGCAGACTTAAAAAAGGTATCATCTCTCACCAGCTGTAATTTACAGGCTTCTTACCACCCCAGGATTAAAACATGTATCAGTAGGACAAATCATAACTTTTATAGAGTTAATGTAATTTAATACTTCTGTGGCAGACAAAAAAAAAAAAAGGATATGAAGGCCATGATAGTTGTTCTAGAGCCTGCTTAAAGGGAAACACAATCCTGAAGCCCTGGTTAAAGAAGCAGAGGAGGGATGGATTATCTGCTTGTTAAATGCTCACAACCAGCTTATGTAGACACTAGGAATAATAGAAATGTCAGCACTGTGAGATAGTTTTTAGAAAACTCTGGTTCAACATCTTGTTTTGCTAGTAAGTCTGTGCCCCAGAAATATATTCCAGTCTCAGAAACAGTTGTACAAACAATGTAAATGATGGGCAAATATGAACAGCATTATATAAGGAACACTACTGTGATACCCTAAAGGAGCAGTGGGGGACCTTTGTTTAATGGGATGGAAAGCTGCTTAAAAACACATGTCAGTACAATGACTCTGCTCACAGGAGACATACAGAATTCAAACCACATATGTTTCCTGGGGTGGAGAACAACTCATTTATCTTGATCAGTATTATAAAAACAAAGGCCATCCTAATGTCATTGATTACACCAGGCAGCAGGCTTAGTGCTCCAAATAAGATGATGTGAGCCACTCTACTTTGTTAGATGTGATGCTGTCACACTTGGCTATTAATCGCTGTTTTGTCAATGATGGTTCTTAGCACAGACAGAGTAGACAGCAGCTTGTAGTGACCACGAGGCTGCCCCAGGAGCAGACAGGCTGTGGGACCACAGACTTCAAGCTCAGAGTTAAAACTGTTTAAAACTGAACAAGGGACAATGAATGATAGAGTTTATTCTCAGGCTTTGTCGATAATGTAAGGTTTGCTTTGCTATGTATACCTCTTATTACCTGTCTAGAGTCATAGTCAAAATTTTTGGAAAAACAAAACTGAAGGGAAACTGCAAATCTTACAAGCCATGTATGGCATTAACAGAGTAAGAGTACATGTTGCTTTGTTTTTAGAATAGGAATTCAAGTACTGTGTGCAACTGTACAGGAATCCCAGTTTCGGGGATTTACAAACAAAGAACAAACTCTGCTCATCCTGATTATTTTAAACTGATTTCACCTTACTCCAACATGACAGGAGTCACAGACAACATTTCCTGCAATTTGTCACATGCAATTTAGAAGTCTGTGTTCATGCACCAGAACATTCTGACAGAGTGTGTGTGCAAGAAGGTGGTGCATGGAAGGGACATCAGCATCAGTGGTAGGTAATTTTTCAGATCATGAAAGAAGTTGTTCTACAGCTCAAAAGTTTTAAGCCCTTCCCACTTTCTTCTGAGCCTAAAGATTCGTTAAAAGCAGAGAAAGAAAAGCAACTGTGGTACACTTCCTTCATACAATTCACTCATTTCTAGAAATCCCATCTGCTTCATGCAAAAAATTCAGTTTAGAGCCTGATGAGAGGAATGGTTCATTTATGTTTTTCAAGAATTCAGTATTTTTTTGTTCCTTTGTTAACAGGGCATAAACAAGGCTATTCTCTCACAGAGAAGATTTTACAAATACTGCCTTATGTTTTGTATTGTATTTAGGGTTTTGACAGGTGCTTTAAAGTTGAAAAGAAACAAGTGTATTATTTTGGGTTTGGTTTTGGAGAATCACTCCAGAATCCATTTTAGGTTTTCAACCCCTAAAATTAAGTATCCTTAGAAAGTTCATAATACATATATATATAAGTATATTCAATTTGGAGCCATGACAGGATTGCTAGCCCATCTTAACACACTGCAAAATTTTCTGGAGACCAGCCAAGTTATTACAGTTGAAACTGTCCCAGGAGGAACTTGAGAAATATTTTATGAAAGGTCTGACAAGAGGTCACTTCCATCATTATAATGATACTTCTGTGTTCTCATCCATCTACATCTCTCTAATTGTGAGACACATACATTGCCAAATTAAATTATACCAATTTTTCTACTTAGCAGATTGTTCTTTAAGAGCAGACATCTTATTTAACTTTTTCCATCTCAGAGTTAAAGGCTAACCTAAGCTAGTCACTTAGATACAGGTAATGTGAAGAGACAGTACCTCCTGATTCCTCCTTTCTTAATGTAAGTCCCTACTATGAGGTTGTCCAAACAGAGATTTATCCCATCTATATCTTTGCACTGGTGACAGGAGAGCTAAGAATTAATTTAACCTGCACAATGATCTTTGAGTTTTAGAAATTTAAGTCAGGTAAGAGAAGTTTTCTACTAATATTTGCTGCTGAAGGAACAGTCTACATAGAGGAAAAATCCCCTTTCAACCTCTTTCAACAGGTAGCTGCCAAAATTATACCAACATTATACTCAGAATTGAGGGATATAAGCCAAATGCCAAATAACCCAAGACACCTTTTTCTTTGTGTGTATTTGCTATTAAAAGACGTGTGTAGAATAAGTCTAATTAATTTTTCTTTTCCCTTGAAACTGATCGGATGCATACAGCTTGGAAAAAAACAAGCATAAGAGACTGACAATTTTGTGGCAGTGTTTGGAAATTTTTTCCTGTGGACGTGCGGAGGAATTTTGCCTCTGAAATTCAGAAATACTGACATAACCTCAGTTGGGAGTGGTGACCTAAAGAATTACTGGGAAGTGTATATGATCTCTAAATACTCTCTGAGCTGGAGTCTAGATGGTTTATACTGAAAGAATTAAATTGCTTCTTGAAAACAATATATTACTCATTGTTAAAGATACTGGTATATTGCCTTCTTAGCTCTCTTTTTCTCCTGTTTATATTAATGTATTATTTCTTGGATGAGACTCATCACCTACTGAAAGACATATGAAAGCAGGCCAAATTTGCAAATGAAGCTGAAGTTCTGGCTGATCAAATTGCCTAGTACATCATCAGTATAGTTATTATCAGTATGAATTGCCTGCCAATGAATAAATAGATAAATAAATAAATAAATAAACCAATGAGGGAAAACTAAGTATTCAGTAATTGTTTTAGTGAATTAGTATTAACTGAACCTAGTGGGTGACCTGTGGAAGGTAAATAAAAATAAAGTACTAAATGAACTGCAACAACTAATGTAACATACTTGGTAGGAAATGAAATAAGCTGCTTGTCAGTTTTGTATATTTTTTGCCTATCCCAAAAACACATAAATGGTGTTAGGTAGATTTAAAAAGATATGAAGAATGTAGATAATGTTCTCAGTACTGATATCTGTTAGTAACTATTTCCTGTATATTGTCTCAACATTATAAAAAGCTGAGGACCTATTGCTTCTGTAAAAATTGTATAACACGTTATTTTGTTTCAAATAAATTTATTTTTACTTATGCATCTTTACATATATATATGCCAAGTAAATATATGTATTTTTTACTTATGAATCTCAGGGACTCTGAGCTTCTTAATATTGTTTGAAAGTTTCCTGGTGGTTCAAGGTTTATATGAGTTCTTGCAGCCTTGACCAGGAAGCCCAAGAGCTGGTGCTCCAGCAAAGACATTCTTCTTCCTGGGAGTTTCTCTTGGTGGCACTAATTTCTCTCTGTCGACTGCAGGAAAAGTCTAGATGATTAGTTTGGTCTGGATGCCTAATTTTGTATGGTATTATGGCATATGTAGAATGACCTATATAATGTGTAGAAATTTTTGATTATTGTCAAATTTAATCCCAGAGAGATTTTGCTCTTTGTTATCCTATAACATCTTGAAACCAAACCAGACCTCCCCACCTACTGGTGTTAATCCTGGGAAGACATTAGCCCTGGATATTTTCCATATAAATTAAAATTTAGACAGAGGAATACCCCAAAATGTAATATCATGTCAGCAAAGTTGATCTATTTTCAAGTAATATACTAGCAATAACAATGATTTGCTTTAGGATGATGTCTTGAGATCCTTAATGAGGGCAGGGACACATGGTGCTTATATGCATATGTTGTCCATACATGTAGTAAAAGGATTCTTCTTGCCAAAACCTATAGGAATAATTCAACAGAATTACTTATTTTTAACTGTTCATGCCAAATGTTAAATGGTTCAAAAAACTACAGAATCCATTTGGGAAATCTTAGAGAATCTAAAATTACTCTTCTATCATTGTACAAACATAAATCTAAAATTTCTAAATAAAGGAAAACAGTAACCCTTGGTTTACTTATTCCCATGATGTCACTTTCAACATAGGTGTGGTTAAAATCTCTCTTTTACACTGGATGCATTTTTACAAGATTATTACATGGAAGTAGCTTGCTTTTAGTTAGGATTGCAACCAGGAACATTTTACTATAAAGCTGTATATTTTCTCTTTTCAACTGAGAAAAAATAGTTTTGTCTGAACATTTCCAGATGTATTATAACTACCATATATGTTTCTGTAGAGTCTGAAGAACATTGGTCATACCCTTAAGATTGGCTTGATAGAAGGTTATATAATTCTAATAAAAACTGACTTGTTACTCCTAACATAAAATTTCTACTTAATCAAATGTCATAAACCTATTTCCATTTTTTTAAGATAATCATCTAATTATATACTTCTGTATGTTGCTTTTGCTACATAGTATGTATTGTAGGTCCAGTCCTGCATCTATTGAATTATGCTTTCTGGAAATCATGGGCCCAGTGTGATAATCTGTTCTGTGTACTGTGGAATTCAGTGCAGGCAGCACTGAGCAATGCCAGTGGTCTTTGTGTTTTGTATAGGCACTGATGGCTGTGAAGCTTTGGCATCAATCATTGTTGTAAATTATGATTGGGCTGCATTTTGCACTCATATTTTGCTTAATTTGCAGATGTATAAATGATTGTACAGCAGGGCGATAAACTGAATCTGTTAGTGTTCTCTTCCATATTTTTCACAGAAAGCAGTCCTTGTATGACACTAATAAATTAGATGTCTAGTTAGAAAAATAATCCACCTTTGTCTTCTATCACACATCTCTCACTGTCAAATAAAATAACGGCTGTACAAGCACTGCTAGTTTGATTTGTCGTCAGGATTTTGCACCTGTTCACTGCATAAAGCAGCAGTCATGTACCCAGAGTCATGCGTGCTAATGTTGGAAGGAAATGAAGGCACAGATACAGGGTGCATAGACTAATGTTCCATACATAACTGTAATGCTTGTTCTGTAATCTCAGTGGATTTTTTTGTGTCATTTTATCTGGTTGTAATTTTCTTAATTCATCAAGTTCACAGAAAAAATCTAGAAATTTCCCTCTGTGCTGGTCGTAACTGAAGTGGGATCAAAAGCTGTGCAATACAGACCACTAGCACTTGACATTATCTGAACAACTGTTTCTGTAACGCTGGGATGAATAAAAGAAGATTATAAATTCTTGGAAAGTAAGGGCACCCAGTGAAAAATTTCCGGTCTTGACTGGTGTTGAATGCTGGATAGCTCATGATGTTCCTAGATATTTTTACGATTGATTTTTGCCACAGGTAAAATGTTTTCCTCATTTCCAGTGGGGATTAATACAGTTTCTCACCAATGAATCTTGTTGTACTTCTAGCTGATGGAGGGAAGTACCAGCTACTACCAAAAATTTTATCTCCAGGAAGGTACCTGCAGGCTGTGATCAAGTCACCTCTTAACTTCATTTACGAGAAAAGGAAATTGACCCTGTTACATCTCTTGTGTAATCCACATGAACAGAAGTATGACTATTTTCGTTTCCAATTTTCAAGTAATTTTTGAAACATTGACAGAAGTAGCAGCTTCCTAAGTAACTACTCTTTACTTCTACTTTTAATTTCATTTATTATACAGCCAAAGGGCTGTAGCAACAGCCTACTTTGATTACACATATTTAGCTGATGATCCATGAGGTCCTGTGTACCTTTTCAAAGTTCTTTGATTTCCTGAGTGCAGTTTTTCATCTTGTGTGTGACCTACATTTATTTCATTGCATTTGGCCATATTGGAATATAACTAAGTCTGCTATAATGGTGTGACTCACTTTGTTCCATATAATTTATGCTCATTACTGGTTATTGTTCTATCCCTTTTTTTGGCATCCACAATTTTCTTCAGCAAAAAGTTTGTACTTTTTTCCATATTTCTCATAAAGATACTGGATAGCATTGAAAGAATAATAAACCCACTTGGAACTATACTGAAAATACCCACTATCTCCAAATTTTCAGATCTCCCAGTTTTTAATTTCTTGATATGTTTAATACCTTTGTTCTGGTCTTTTCTGACTGCTATTGTGTAGTCCTCATCTAGTACAAATTTTCATGTATTTATTGGGGGCTTAGTTATGAATGTTATTTGTTGATGTAAATGTCAGATGGGACTGTCCTTGTGACCTGTTCAGAGACATCCTGAAGCAGACATTCCCAGTTTATTTCTCTCCTTTTAAAAATTCATTGTTTTATCTGTTTTTAATGTATTGCCTGTCTTAAAATGACCGAAGATGGTATTGTGGTCAGTTGTTAAATTTTACTTTAATGTCATACACAAAATATTCATTCTACATTGTAACTTAATATATTTTATATAAAATCCAATGTACAGTATCCTAAAGTTGTTTAAATAGTATTAAAAACATAACTTTCAGGAAGAGTCAGTTCTGGAGTGATGCAGTCTTTTGTTATTTACAGTTCCTTTTGATATCCCTGCTGTTCAGTACAAAATCTAGCTTAGATTCCAGAAACATCATTACAATCTCAGATTTGGTTCCTATCACAGCAAGAATGAACTCCCAGATTTATTTTTTTTTTCAACTTTGTGTTCCTCACACAGCTGCATAAAATCCTGGGCTGAGGTGTCCAGTTTGAATGTCATTTGATATAATCTGCTTCAGAGCTCATCTTCATCTGATAAAGCATCAAGGTAATCTGTATCAACGTATAAGAGAAATCCAGAAAACAAACTGTCTGCCCACGTTGGATCAGAAAAGAGACCATTTTGATCAGTGTAGAAGATCTCAAGCCATACTTCGTCTTCTGGCTGAAGGTAGATCACCGTGGATCCAGAAGCTACATCGTGGTTGCCTGTGTTCGCATCAAATGTCTTTATCCGGTACTTCCCATTGTGGACCAGCCCAATTGCAAGATGCTTGTTTGCTAAGGTGATATCATAAGAAAAATAATAAATCCCCGGGATGGCACAAATGAACTTCCCTGTGGAAGGGTTGTAATGCTCCCCCTCATTGAAGAGGACTTTATTGAATACAATTGGCAATCTTTCCTCTGGGTAGCTCGTGGTGATGCCAACAGAAAAGGCAGATTTCAGCACTATCTTTCCACACTTACAGACCCCTGGTGCACCTGGCTCTCCTCGGTCTCCTTTATCTCCCTTAGGTCCAGGTGGTCCAGCAGGACCTGCTTCACCTTTGGCACCAGTCAATCCTCCAGGTCCTTTTTTACCAGACTGACCTTGGTCTCCTTTCTCTCCAGCTGGTCCTAATGGCCCAGTCTTTCCTCTTAAACCTTCAAAAACATTTTAAATTAGTTAATGGTTGCATGTACCCCTCAGTAAATGATTGTGTGGGCTACTGTGTGTGCCTGAACAAACAAGAAAAACATGTTCAGAATTTCATAATACTCCAAAAACACTTTCAAAATCTCATAGTAAATTTGCAGGAGTAGTGCCAGTTTGGAACAGATGGCCAGGCCTCACAGCCTGCAGGTCCTTTATTTTTATATTCCTACTTTTCTTCATATGTCTTGATTACACATTGAAGAATCTTATATGTAATCAGTGCTGCCTGAACTACAGGCACTGCTGATGGGAAGGACAGTAGCATGGTTATTTATGTAATGATACCTTGCATTAAATATCTCTTACAATCAGAGCATTTTTAATGTGTACCGAAGTACCTGCTAATCTTTTTCTTCTGGCTAAGAGCACAAATGAAACCATTTATTTGACACCAAACATGCTTCATTCTTCCCAAATTTTTTCTTAGCATCTGTGTGCAGGAAGGTTTCCATTTACTTTTCTGTACACTGATGTCAGTATGTCCACACTAGGCAGATCGAAATATATCTGCATATTTTCTTTTTTTCAGTATATATATACATGCGTCACACATAACACAGAGACACACAGACACACACATACACACATTCATCATATATATATATATATATATATATACACATATATACATATAACAGCGATGATGAAAAGTCTTGCTTTGTTGTACTACTGTGTTAGGTTACACAAATATTCAATACCTGCACTCCCTTTTTCACCTTTTTCTCCCTTCCTGCCATCTCTACCATCTCTTCCTGGGAGACCAATGCGCCCATGTGGTCCTGGGGATCCGCTGGCTCCAGGGGGACCTGCAGGGCCTGGCAAACCAGGGATGCTACAGATGTATCTGGTGTAGTAATTTTCTCCTTTGAGCTGGCTTTGAAGTGGTTGTTCGCTTGTATAAATGGCAAAACTTGTAATGTACAGCAACACAAACATCCTTGGATCTGGAAAAATACATATGAATAAGACTATGCATATTATGACACTCTAGTCACATGCAGATGGCTCTGAATATGCAAATAAGTGTGACACTGTGATGCATTTTGCACAGGTATGGGTGCAGAGCTTGACTTGGGCTTTCTGCATTACCAAAATCCGTGTAGGAGGAAAGGAGACAAGGAGGAAAGTCTGTCAGGTTGGAGCTTTTTCTGGTCACTGTATATGTTGCTGTACGTCTTTCAAGTAAGAAGCCTGTAGACTGACATAGCATGGTGAATATCAGCTTTTTTTTGAGCCAAATGTTGACACATACAAGAATCTGGATTTTTCACTGCAAAGTCCTTTGCTTGCCTCGTTTCTTTTATCTTTGAGCCCTACACAAGCTTTACAGGGAAAAGCCCTCTTGCTGTAAGGAATTATGTCTGCTCTAGGAGGATGTGCCTGTAGGAACAGTCTATTCTAGTGAGGATGAAGCTTACACCTTCATTTCATTTTGAAATTTGCCCTTATGGTTGCAAATGAACCTCCAGCTCAAATAACTGCAGCAGAAACTTGCTGAACCTGCAGAAAGAGTGGCAGTAAGAGAGCTACAGCTTCTGTGCCTGGTTAGAAACAGCACGAATAACCACTTTGCCCTAATCAGTCAGGTGGAATCAGGCCCTGCAGGGGAACAGATGGAGTTGTGAATGGGCTGCTAACAAGTTCGTATTTTTTAAGCCTGGCTTGGACTGCCATATGAAATGAAAAGTGTGGCAATATCTTGCAAGAAAATTGTTTAAAACTTTATATATAGTATTTGGATGTTTTCATGAACTGTTGAATGGAAATTGGATGTCTCTGTTCAACTATATATTGGGATACTAAAGAAAAGGCACTGTAGAAACAGTGACATGTTGAGGGGTTGCAGTACCTGATGTACAAAGGTGTCTTAAATTAGAGTTGCATTAGCAGAGAGTCAGTCACGGGTCAGGTGAGAATCTGCAAGTCAAGCTGCGTTTTCTACTTCCTTTGCTGTCTTCTAAGAAAACTCGTGTGGGTTTTTTTGTTGGAGTTGTCCATTCCTTCAGACCTAATTTACAGCATTCAAGGAAATAAGAGTCCACTGGTTTCTGTGGGGAGAAAAAGAAGAAATAGAATGCAGGATTGAGAAAAATACCTGTGTGAAATACAATCTACCTTTTTTTACAGTGAATCATAAAATCATTAAGGTTGAAAGAGACCTTTAAGATCAGATCATCAAGTCCAACTATTTGCCTAGCATCATCGTCATGTTCACCACTAAACCATGTCACATCCACGTATTTCTCGAACACTTCCAGGGATGGTGACTCCACCATTTCCCTGGGCAGCCTGTTCCAATGCTTGACAACCCTTTCCATGAAGAAATTTTTCCTAATAGCCAATCTAAATCTCCCCTGCTGCAACTTGATATCTTTCAGCCTCTTACTTGTTACTTGGGAGAACAGGCTGAGACCCACCTCACTTCCACCTCCTTTCAGGCAGCTGTAGAGAGGGATAATGTCTCCCCTGAGCCTCCTTTTCTCCAGACTAAACCACCACAGGTCCCTCAGCTGCTCCTCATAAGACTTTGCTCCAGACCCTTCACCATCTCCATTGCCCTTTTGTGGACACCCTCCAGCACCTCAATGTCTTTCTTTTTGTGAGGGGCCCAAAACTGGACACAGGATTTGAGATGTGGCCTCACCAGTGACAAGCATAGGGGGACAATCACTGCCCTAATCCTGCTGGCCACACTATTTCTGATACAAGCCATGGTGTCATGGCCTTTTTGGCCACCTTGACACACAACTGGCTCATGTTAAGCTGCTGTTGACCAGCACCCCCAGGTGCTTTTCTGCCGGGCAGTTGTTCAGCCACTCTGCCCTCAGGCTGTGGTGCTGCCTGGGGTTGTTGTAACCCAAGTGCAGGACCTGGCACTTTGCCTTGTTGAACCTCATACTGTTGGCCTCTGTCCATCAATTCAGTCTGTCCGGATTACTCTGCACAGTGTTCTTCCCTCCAGCAGATCAGCACTCCCGCCCAACTTAATGTCATCTGCAAAATGACTGAGCATGCACTTGATCTCCTTGTCCAGATCACTGATGAGAATATTAAACAGGGCTGACTCCAACATTGAGCACTGGGGACACACCACTGGCTACCGAATTCATTACAAGCTCAGAGTTAAAGAAGTTACATATTGAATTAATCTGGAAGTTGTTCTCATTCCCTTCCTTCTGATACTGATTGGTATTGACTGATTGATTTAAAACCCCAGACCATTACATTTATTTACAGTTCAGGATATTTCAACAGGCATATGCCATGGACAGATCTATTCAGAAGGGAAAAGACCAGGTTATACACATACATGTACACATACACAGTCTTTATGAATGATCTTTTCTGTTTTGCAGGATAGAAAATTAGAAACTGTCTTGTTATCAGTGGTAATGCAGAAAAAACTTGAAAATATTTTAGTTGGAGAGAAAAAAATGATGCTCCAAAATTCTCTTCACTGATATATATCCTGCTTTTCACATTAAGCATCTTGCACCAAATTGGCAGAAACCAAACTATTAATTTTGCTTTAATTTGATAAAGCCTTACAGTACAGTCAGGCACAACAGCCTCCATGAGTGGATTAGCATATGAATGCTTAACATTACAGCAGAGCAGCAAACTATAACTCCAAGGCGGTTGTTAGTTATAAGCACAAACTTCACAATGGCATTTACCTCTGATGTACTACTGAGCATACCCAAATAAAGCTCATGGATTTTCCTAGGACTTAAATCAGGGACAACAAAGCTCTCTGCAGGGAAGAACAACTTCATACACATAGCCAGGAGGGAAGAGCTTGGGAGGAGTTCATGCTTAAGGCTGCATATGCATTTTACCCAAAGCTCATGGATAAGAAGCAGACACAACCTAGGGATCCAGTAGTGGAAAAAAATCCTGCCCTTTGCCAGATTAAAGTCTGAATCACTAGGCCAGGTGTTCCCACACTGTGTTGCATATAAGCAAAGCTAAAACAGTCTCAACAAATGCTGTTTTTGTCTATGTCCGGGATAATTTACAAATCAGAGTAAGAGCCTTCACACAGCTGCTCCTGTCACTGCCTGGCCAGTAACTTATTGATGTGTGAAGCTGTCTCTAGCTCCCAGACCTCCCCTGCCATTCTTTTCATGTGCCTACAGGAAATTAATTAGTCTGGGGCATGTATTTCTGAAAAGATCATGGGAAAAAGGTCATTTGGGGAAGGTGAGTGGAACAGGGCTGTTGAGATAGGAATGTGGCTTAGATGCCTGGGATGTTGTGGATGAAGAACCAGTTTAAGGATGGGGAAGGCATAGAAGGGAATACACGAAGCTTTCAGCTATGGGTTGGGGATCTTAAGGGGTGATGGGGCTGAGAAGCAGAATGGTGAGACTGCAGGAAGTGGAACACAGCTGGGATTGGGAGAAAATTATGATAATGTTCAGGTGATAATGTTTACAGACCTGAGTTTAGTTATTAGTGGAATACAGAAAGCTGCTTCCAACAGTGGTAGCCAACAAATGACATTCAGGAAACCAGGTACTAGGCCAGAGAATTAGGACTTCTCTTGCCCTTTGACTTCAGATTCTACCATTTCTTTGAAATAGTAGTAGTAGTTTTAAAAGAAGGAGGAAGGTGCCTCTCTGTTATTGCAGCAGTCTTTTGGAAAGTGTGAAGCTCTTCAGACCAAGGAAGGATGTACAGTGTTGAATCCATGCCCCCTGTTTCCTGCAGAGTGCTCTAAAAGAACAACTGTAATGCTAAAAGTTAATAAGAACATACAGCCATGGTTTTTTAAAATTGCAGGCTGAATTAGGAGGCCAAAATCAGAGATTTCAGTTCATATGGGTTTATGAAGTTAGAGGATGTAATAGACCTCCCAGGAGTCACCTAAGTTGCACTGAGATATTTGTTCCCAAATAACTGTTAACTGGTAGGCAGAAAGTGAGTCATAAATTACATTTTGTTCTTGGTTTCTGGTTGTCTTTTTCAAAGATACAAACTTTTGTCCATAAACTGGGGTAGGAAAAAAGTCATTTATATATGCCAAGTAATTTTTCTCCAGAGAAAAACAACATTTGAACAGTTCAATGTATTTTTCCAAATACTGAGAGCCAGAACAAGCACATTCTTCACAACAATAAGAATTATCTTCATCATAACCATAACCAAAAATAAGAAGAAGAATGATATGAACACAGGGTTAGAATAATGTTATTCCAAGTGTAGGAAATGGCATTTCAGTAGGTTTCAAATCCACTAAGTAGAGCAAGAGTGCACAACAAGGCATTCAGAGGAAGATGATGGATATGCTCATCAATTCTAATCATAGAATTATAGGATGGTCTGTGTTGGGAGGGCCTTTAAAGATCAACTAGTTCAACCTCCATGCTGTGGGCAGGGACAATTTTCACTTTACCAGGTTACTCAGAGTATGTCATTAACATTTTTTTAAACGTAGGAATTAAGGGATCACAGCAAATTCCCAGTTTTGAGACTTCCTGGTATATGATCTAATCTTTGTTCCTTGTCCAACTATGCAGAAATAATTCTAAAATTTACTAATTGGTATTATTTTGAAACAATCCTAGATTTCCCATGAGTTTGTTATAAATAAAGGCTGGGTCAAGAGCCAGCAGCTATTAGTCACAAGTTATCCTGGCTGTGTTCTTTTGTCTTTCCTTGCTAGCTTTTAATTCCCTTCCAATACATATGCAAAACTCTTTGAGCAGTAGAAGGTGTGCTTTAACTTCCTGGTGCAAGAAGATGTAGATGAGAAGTTGTGATGTTTCTAGACCTTTTCTGTCTGCAGGACTGGCAACGGATTAGTGCTGAAGAACAAGACAGTGTATATGACCTCTGATTTTCCAAAAGCAAAGGTCCATATTACCTCACATCACTACCTTGAATCCTCACTGTGACATGTACAGTCTGTACCTTCCTTGGCTTTCCTGTCCAGAGCTCTGGTAGGAGAAACAAGGTGGAGAAGGAGATAAGTCAGCATGAGAAGCAGAGAGAGAGATCTTCAACAATTCAATAGAAATCTCCCTGGCTATGCCTGTCTTTTCCCTCTCAAAACATGATCCACAAAACTCAGTTGTGTCCACATCCCTGAAGGTCCAAACCTGCCATTCAGTTTGCCACCACTACTGACCTTTCTACAAAACCTCAGAAACAGTGGCTTATGGTTTGGCACACCACACTCTGCAGTTTCTTTGCACTGTGTGATTTTTATGCCATTTAAAATATGAGTCTTAATTATAGATTTCCCACAGATTTTACATTGATCATTCCCCTTCAGTTGGCCACAACTTTATGCATCTCTCAGCTTGTTTCGTGTTGTGGCAGCTATGCTGGACTTCCAGAATTCCACCTGTAAGACCATGCCTTACTCTAAGGAATCAAGACCACAGCTGGCCACAGCCACATTCCTTGGCTTAGCTACACAATCCAACAATCTTCATATGGCTTTACATTGTCTTTTCTTCCTTTGTGTAAGAAGAGAAGAGTGACCTGAAAGTTTCTGAGCAGTCTGAACTTTTGATTCTCAGTGCTAGAATTGAGTGGTGCCCAAAGGAATCAGTCACCCAGTGGGAAGAAACATTAGCTACATATTTCTGAGAAAACAGTCTTTAAAGACTCCACTAGCAGTGCTGAAATTTAATAGTCTCACTTGCTAAAGTTTGTACTCAGTTGTGTTTGAACAGCCTCCTTCATAACTATATTGAATGCAGTCAGATTCTTCAACCATGTCTCAAGCCTGCATGAAAAAATTGAGTGCTTATAATAAAGATCAGAAGTTCAACATGTTTGATTTTCAAAATATCAAAGGAATGGGAACAATTTTATTTCTCAGTGTTTGACTTGAAACATAGTCTCTCTAGTTCCAGGTATTCCCATTATTTGAATGGTCATTTTCTCAAAAAATGCCCTAGAATCTGGTCAAGGTGTGTGTTGGTGAGGTAGCTTGACTCAGCTGGGGGAAATTTTAACACGAATTCTGGCAGGTAAAGCAGTTTCACTGCCAGTTGTGTTAGAACACACAAGTAAGTAAAACCTGACAATTTGTTTTGACAGAGAGCTGAGAAGCTGGGCCAGTTGCTTACAGTTGGCAAGTAATATGGAGGCAATAAAATGTTTGCTTGCAATGTAGTGAAAAATGGCCAGGATTTAACACTGGAAGACTCAGGATATGAAGCTGTCTTCAGGGATGAGCTACAATTTGAAGGGTTAGTTATGAATCTGAACTGGAATAAAGCATATGGAAGCATGTAGGCATCTAAAGATGTGGATAGCTGCCTAGAGCAATGTGCCCATCTCCTGTGGAGTGCCTTTCAGTTCAAGCAGGCTTCCTCTTCTTGGTTTCTCCCCAGCCCTTAACAGTAAAATTTCCACCTCCTGCCTTAGATCATTCTGCTTTACCAACCTTGCAATGATGAAAGAAAATAGAGAACAGACTGGGAAAACAGTGAAAAACAGAGGGTGCAAAAATAAAATTTCAGACTGCAAGCTACATGGGAACAAACAAGAACAAAAGTCTTATATTATTGCCACAAGTCATAGGGCACAGACTTCCACTGCATTGTGCCTTGTTCTCACTTGTGTTTGCACCTGGGCTTTTTGAGCAAAAGTCCATAAAGAGCTCCCGTCATGAGAGCAATCACTTTGTACAGGGATGAATGATGAGGACCAGCCAGCAAAGAGAGGACAACTTTGGAAACTTTACTGGATATGTAGCTGAATATGTTGTAGTCCCCGGACATGGCTTAATTCTCATCCCCTCAAGGTAGGTGTCATTTATTAGATCACAGACACCTCTGAAGATGGATTGTCCTTCACCCATTTGCTCCCTTGGTACAGCATATTGCACCAAAGAACAATGTTCACCATTTAAGAAGATAAACACAAGGAGAAAAAAGCTTCCAGACCCTCAAAGGGGCACTCCTCCCCCAGCACATTGTTTTCTTCTGGAAGTTCATCAAATGATATCACCCCGGCACTGTGCCTTTCTGGGAACCCTGCAGAAAAGCAGGCATCCAGCCAGAGACTACATTCTACATCAAACTAGGCAAAGACCAAAGGAGCAATTTAAATGCTTGGGCAGGACTAAGCTGGCTGATTTTCCCTGAAGCAAGCTGGGGATGGCTCCCATAAACTTGTCTCACAGAGGGGCAGTGGAGGCTGTGACCCAGGGCAGGGAGCAGCCGTGTTCAGCTGAGTGCCAACCTCTTGTCCCTGTTCTGCTGTACATGAAAGAGGACATCTGTCCATGGCTTGACATGAGTAAATTTTTTCAAACTGCAGTCATAGTTAAGTTAGCAATGTTTACAGTTGTACTAAGTGTACCCTTGCAACACAGCAAGCCTTTAGCTTTTCCAGGAGGAAAACTGGGAATTTAGCCTACCTGGGCAACATGTATGCTCTGGATAGTAATAGGAGACTCAGGCTGTGCACACCTGTCATGGCTCAATGTCCGAGCCACCTGTATCCATGCCAATGCTGATAGCTTTCTTACAGGACTGCATCCACAGGGCACTGCAATATCCCCTGCCCAGAGTTAGCTGCAAGGTCTCCATCTTCTGATCCTTAGCGTAGTGTTGGGATGTTCAAGAGTGGCAAAGATAGAGCCTCAACATGAAACTGAAGTCAAACTTAAGGGACAGGTTGTGACTGTGAATCTGAATCTTACAGAGGTGTGAATCTTAGGTGGCCGTGTCTCATCAGTACAAATGATAAATGCGTTTAAAAGCATAAGTTTTACTGTAAATCAGTGGGGCTTGAACTTCCAAAAGCCTAAAGCATTTTGAAAATGGCATGAGAGCTTTGAAGCCTCATGTTCTTTTCAAAATGCCACCCACATTAGGCTCTGTCCCCAGCCTCTGGGACTGCCAGGTTCTCATGTCAGCCCCGGTCACCTCCTCCCACTCTAGTGCTCTAAGTTGTCCGTGAAAATGTGGCCTCAGAATCAGCATACTTTCCTGACTCTGTCTGTTCTGAGAAAAGTCCTGTTCTTGTGGAGTCTACCTCAAAGCTATTACTTCAACACTATTACTTCCATATTTATACTGGAATAAAAAAGGCAGAATTTGGCCTGGTTTAGCCACATGTGTGATTGTTATGGTTAATGTCAGATTCAGGAGACTGGAGCCAGGAGGATGTAAAAATAGAATGAAATTTATGTCATGTCTGCTTTTGGGTAATAGCAGGTCTTTAAAGTATGCTTCTTACTGATTAAATCAAACCTTTTATTTTCAGTGAGGTTGACCTCTTTGTGAGACTGAAGGGCATGCACATTAGAAAGACAGCTCTAAACAGTTTGTAGCTGTAAAATAAAATTCCATTTGAATCCTGTATGGTTTGATATTTTCTTACAGAAACAAAGACTTCTGTTTCCACAGAAGAGCAGAAAGGACATGCATCCTCTCTCCCATCAGACTTCACAGGAGTGCTAGCTCCACCCACGCCCACCCTCTGGTATCCCATTGATACCCACCAGGCACTCACACAGCACCTGCATTTCTAATTGTTTGGTTTGATGTTCTACAACTTCACATCTTGTGAAAGTGTTTGTGTTGGGCAAAGTCTGGCTTCTCCCTGGGACTGGGAGACTGGGAGTGATGGAACTTACAGGGAACAGGGTACCAGGGCAGGATCTCACCAGCCACGGACCATCTCACCACCCCAGCAGGGACCATGGCAGCTGGGAGGCAGCCAGAGGCATCCCCTGCATCCGAGGCCAGACCAGGATATGAGCCTGTGGATGTTGGTCATCTGGGCTGAAATGGGCTCCTGAACCATGGGCAGGGATTTCAGGGATGTCAGTGCCCTCATGGCTCTGGCAGGTTGTACTTATTTAGAGAGAAAAAAACCATTGTGATCCCAGTCTGGCAGCATGAGTCCACTCTACACATATGGAAATCACAATTTTCAGCACAAAGTCTGTTTAATTCCATGTGGATTCTTATGCCTCTCCCCATTCACTGAGCCACGTAACCACCCTGTGTCCTTCAGAATTTTGTCTTGTTTCCATCAGTCTCCTGATGAGAACAATTTCTGTGCTGGACTGTTTGGATTTGCTGAGTGTCAGTCCAAATTATTTAGAGTTTAGACTTTAATACAAGAATGTAATACATGAATTGCCAAGATGTAAGTGTCAAGCTTTCTTATTTGAAAAAAAATATTTGGATTGCTCTTACAACACGTTGTAAAATCTAAAATCTGTTTTAAGACCTCCTTCTTTTTGAAGTAACACTGACACTAATTTTTTCCTCTGTATTTCTGACTTGGACAATTCAGGCAGGCAGCTGTAAATCTCCAAGCAAAAAGCTTGAAAGAAAAAGAAAGTATTATCTCGTGTATTTTTTTTCTATTTTGTAGAAACCTTGAAAGTGAAAAACTCATGCTGTTAAATAGAACTCTGGAGAGTCTATCCATCTGTTTGGTTAACTACTACTGCCTACGATATATCCTAATCTCAATATATCCTGACAAGTCTTTAACAAGAGCTTAATAAGTGGGAGAGGAGAACAGAGGAGAGGAGAGGAGAAGAGGAGAGGAGAGGAGAGGAGAGGAGAGGAGAGGAGAGGAGAGGAGGCTTTGTCTTCTTTTGTTTGACACAAATTTGTCTCATGCAAATTTGTCTGACACAAATTCACTTAGAAGAATGACAGTTTTCCTTGTCATATGATAGCTTCAATTTGATACACATAATCATTTGTCAGCCTGCTTCTGTACATATTGAAATCAAATGCAAATCTCTCTCTTATTAGTGGCATTTGATCAAATTCACAGACAGGAAGAAAGCGAACAGAGCAGAGTTTTCTTTCAGGAGATCTAATTTCTGTTCCTCAAGCAGAAATGTCTATTCCATGGCAATTATTTAATCTTACATGCTTCTATTTCTTCGTCAGTAAAACAACAACATTGATAGGGATAATATTGCAGATGTAAACGCAGGTTATTTCAAAAGCACTTGTCAGATTCTGCTTTTCTTGAGTAATTGTGAACTGCCATTTCATATTTCAAATCAATTCTCTCATGGGAGATTAAAATGGATGAAGTCAGCGTAATTCCTGCAGTTTTTTCATTACAGTGCAGATGAGGTCTAGCATCTGATAACTGGTCATTTCTGACTCTAACAGAAGGTGTCTTCTCACTTAAGTTCTTGTAGCAATAATTGGACTGGTTTCTTTTGAAATCTGTCCTGCCTGGGAAGTGTTTGTTTCTTTGGGTTCCTCCAGGGAACTGCACGAAAAGGCTGCAGCTGTCAGTCAACCTGCCACTCTTCAGTAGGAAAATCTGTCCCTTGGCTGGTAAGGAGCAGGCTTTGCCCTGACTTTGTTCTGCATGTGTGTGTGACGATTCAGGGTGATCTCAGCACAGTCTCCACGGGATGTAAGTGGGTATTCCCAGGTGGTCCAAAGGTCACAGAGTGTTTAGCAACCGATTTAATCTCATTTTCAATTTAATTTCCCCTGATCTCTGTCAACAAGTCCCACCTAACCTTGAATCACGAAATGTTAGAGGCACCTTGGGATGTCCCCAATCCAGCTGGTCCTCTCACACTGATTAAGATACCACTGTGTAGCCAGTAGCACAGCTGGAGCCATCTGACCCAAACACAGCAGCGGGCTGAGGTTAGTCTGCACAGCCAGTAAAGGTACATTTGGGGGACCCCAAGCTGTGTGGTGCCCTGGGCCCAGGGGTTACCAGCTGGATTGCCCAGACACAGCACCACAGGAGTGAACAGGACACACAGGTAGCACACAGTCATACCCACAGGTGACACAGTCTTGGGGTGCACCTGCAGTGCAAACACAGCCTGAGGTGGTGGTATGTGGTGGGTTATGCCTAAGTAGACATATTTCTTAAAAAGAAAAGGGATTATAGAGAACAGTCTTCACAATTCACAATCAGTGAATATAACTTTGCCTTATTGTAGTGTCTGGAGTTTTGCTCAAGCTCCTTATTCAAGTACCTACAGATATATTTTACAGTGATGACAATAAACTCAATGTTATTTTGTAGTTGCAACTCTATGGCAGCAGTCTGCCATGAGCCTTTTTGAATTTTAAATAGTAACCCTAATTTAAATTTATTTCCTAAGAAATTCTGGCTAGTTTGAAACAAGCAGTATGCCAGAATCACTTCTAATGATCTGTCCCCCAGAAATTTCCTTACATAATTGTGAATACAAATAAAATATGTATAAAAAAGGAGTCATGCAGGGCTTAGAGTATATCAGCTTCAAGCTTCCATCAGGGTAAAGGGTTTTGCAATTTCCACTTTAATGGAAACCTACAGAGATTCAGAATGTATTGACTTGCAAATAAAGTTGAAAATACATAAAACATGGAGAAGCTTTCTCTTGCCTTGGTTAAAATGACCTTTCCTTTCAGTGATAAAACCATTTAAGTTTTATGGCTTGGAATCAAGATATAAAACTGAAAAAAAATTCTTATAATTTAAAGTCTTTCAGATCAGTTCAGGCAGTTGGTTTTCCCTCAGACAGGACATAATTTCATCACAGACAAATATGTGTATGCGTGCACGTGTGTGAGCATGCATACACATATATATCTTTACATTTACCAGTCAAAGGAGTCTCATTTTCACTTAGCTTTTCTTCAAGGCCCTGGAGCGTGGTGGATACATTTTATGTCAAAGATATTATTAAAGATTTTTTGTCTATTTGACTTTGACTGATGGAGTTAATTTTCTCTAATACAGATCTATTCTCTGATGGCCTGAATTAACAATGTACTTAGATTTGTTTCTAGGTGATAAATAGTAAGCTGGCATGTAATAAGCTGGTTTTATCTTTGTTATACATATCTTCATTCGGCATTGCAGAAAGTTCTGTTCTGATTTGTGTGATTTTGTTTATTGCTTAAAATACACATTATGTCTTGAGCAGGATAATTGCAATGGAAAACTCTCCTATGCTCAAAAGTCATGTCTTTCCTGCTTAGAATTCTCCTTTTCTTACTGTGAGATGCTTATGAGATTTCTTATGAGGCTTCCGTTTTTCCTCTGTCTTTGGGAAAGTTTAAATGTATGTATGTGCAAATATATATATATATATATTTATATGCACACACACTTGAAAGTTAAAAAAATGAGTTTCATAAATTTATCAGCTCATGGGGGAGAATATGAAAACACTTCATTTGGAAGCAATTCTATTGGCATAGCTTCTCTTTTATAGTTTTTATCTATTCTGCTTATTTTGTTAATGCAGGAAACTAGGTCTCTGCAGAAGTTCATAAGCCACTGCTGTTCCTTCTCAATAAAATTAATTGGTGTCCCAACTTGTTCTCTTGGGGCAATTATGAAATCATCCTTAACAGTCATTTCATTATGTTTGTTTTGAGATTAATGTTACATATGAAGGACTCTGGTAAATATGATCAAAAGCCCTTCTAGCCCTGTACCCTCGCTGTAGCAGGCTCTTGCACTCTTCCCAAAGATTTGGGAAGCACAGTGATGCTTGCCAGGAGGTTTTCTTCCTGCTTCCAGTGCACTGCAGCTGAGGCCATCCAAACTGGAAATATTTTCTGAGTCTTTTTGCTTTCTTTTCAGCCTTGCTGGCCTCTTTATCAATAAACTTGAAAATAGTTTAAACTCTGGCTTTTCATAATCTTTCTTGTAATTGCTAAATTTGTTAAATTAATTATGCACAGAATGCATTTGTCTCCCTTAAACCTTTTTGTCTCCCTTAAATCTTTTTAACTGATAATTTAATTCCTTCTATTTCTTGCTTTATAGGAGTCACTGATTAATCTGCTCATTAGTATGTTATCTTTCTCAGAAAGGCAGTAACATTATGATGGCCACAGATTTTTCTTTGTTGAATATTATAAATTTAAAATTAAAAATTCTAGTGGTTATATGGTCCACTGAATTGTAAGAGCCATCTGCTCTTTTCCTGTAGTGTTTTAACATTAGTAAGCAAGATTCTGAATGGCACACAAGAACAGCTTTCATGTTATGTCCTCAGGTCAGCATAAACCCATCATCTCTAACAAAAATGCAGCGCAGCTGCAAAAAATGCAGCTGCCTGAGATTGTGTTATCTGGCCTCTGCCCATTGTAGTGATCGTTGTTCTGCTAGACTTAAAAGTCGAGGAAAGTAGTAAAAAATAAATATAATGTTTTTCTAGGAGGCATCAGTAGTTTTTAGAGAAACAAAAAAAGCCTTTTGAATTCATCAAAGCTGCATAAACTCTCATGTGTTTGCTACAGACAGCTCAAAGGACAGTCTTTCAAATAGTCTATAAAATACTGCTTTCATTGGCACACTTTTAACAAAACAATCATGGTTTCTTAATACAGATGTGTCTCATTATTATTCAAAATCAAGTTTGTTTATTTGTCTGTTTTAACCTCAGACTGTCAGACTGTGCAGGCTCTCGCTTTCCTCTCCATGAGTAGCCAGCTGCACGCAGCGGTGTGACTGATGCAGGCATGTCCTCATAGCCACAGTGCTGGCTGGCTCACAGGGTGATGACATTTGCCATTCCCTGTCAGCGTGGTTTTCCTCCTCCTCCTTCTTCTCTTTCTCCTCCTCCTCCTCCTGTGCTGCCCTCTCCTTGCTGGGCTCCTGGCACTGCTGAGCTCTCTTCCAGCAACAGGAGCCCAAAAGTCAAAATCTGCCCTGCTCCCAACAGGCATATGGGGGAAAGGTCCTTTTTTGGCTTTGTTCCCTGTCTGTTGGCATGCAGATCCCTCTGGGTTTTTCACTTTAATTGACAGACAGTGAGGCTGGCGGTGAGGGGAAAGGAAAGATACAGCAGCATGTGAAGGCCAGGGGAAGCCCAGGCCTCTCTGGTACACCTCTCCATGTCCCTCCAGATTGCCACAATGTCCACACAGGACAGAAAGGGGCACCTGTCTAAAGAGCTGTGTGGTGGCAGGGAGGTGGCAATGTGAAGGCTTTTTTCCTCTGTGTGTTGCTACAGCTGTCTGAGTTAAAAGGTGGCTGGGAAAAGCCCTAAATGGAAACCTCAGACATGGAACTTTTTTTTCCTTCCAGAAGTCAGACTGACATAGAAACTTTATTCTTGTGAATGTTGAAGCTGTGGTGAGCCTAGATGTCATAATCACTTCTCCTTGTTTGGGGTCTGTCTTGAGAGCTCAGCAGGGATGCAGCAAGCCAGCAGTTACAGAGAAGGGACCTGTTGAGAGGCCATGGGGTGTAGGGCATGGCCCCAACTCACTGACACTGCCTTCCCTTCAGCTGTGGGCTTTTGAAGACTAGTCCTGTCTTCTGAGCCCTAGAAACTGTGCAGGTGTACCACTTGTGCAGAGGTAATGGCAGCCAAAAGAGTCTCCTGTCCAGGGACCCTCAGCTGTGGAGAGAGAGTAGCAATGACTCACCCTTGCCTATTAACAAACATAGCGGTTTTGGCAAAAAAAAGGATTCCATTAACCAAAGAGATTGTTCTGGTTTGGAGTTTCATCTCTAAACTGTGGGCTTTCTTTTGTCTATAATTTTTTAAGCCTTTCATGTTTCTGCTTTGTTGACTGGTGCTGCAGTGAGCCCGGGGAGAGCCAGGCTGTCTGCAGCTCTTTCTGTGCCCCGAAGCACGAAGAGCTGGAGGCAGATAGGCAGCCGAGACTGGCTGTGTGTAGGGGATGGCATAGACATGATGCTGCTGCTGTTTCCAGATGCTCAGCTTCCTTCTGTTATCTCAGAGGGAAAAGTGAATGTAGCCAGAGGTTTTGCAAGTCTCCCTGTGGTAAGCAAAAGGGGAATTTGTGCACTTGCCTGGAAGAATATCTGCGTTCCAAGAGTGGGCAGTGGGCAGCATCATCTGAGGAGCAGCGGGACATGGCTGAGACTCCTCAGCCTTCTCACCTGCAATAGCAGCTAAAATTGTAGTGGGGAGAGGCCAAACGGAGGCTTTGTGCAGCATCCCTCTTGCTCATCAACCTGTACCACTTTCCAGAAACAGCAGACACATCAGGAACCCTGAGATCTCCCTGTCTGACTGTGTCCATGCCTGTTTACCATCCTGGTCTAGTCTGAATACCAGAAAAAGGCCAAGGGCACATGAAGTTCAGTCTGACCATTAGATGAGTTACCAATATTATTCTATCCATAAAAACAACAGAAATTTTTTGAAGGGCATCTGTTCCCCTCAGCTCATTGCTTGCCCCTTGCTGTGGCCTGTCTGATCTTTATCCTTTTGGATAAAGCAGCTCCCGCGTATCAAGTGCTATCATTACTCATGGTCTTCCTTCATTCTGATTTACTTCCGTCACAGGGTAAAACTTATAAACCTTTGATTGTTGTTTACAAATAGACAGCCTGGATAACATTAGGAAATAGAAACAGTCCTCTCCCTGGAAATCCTATTTTAAACACAGATTTGTAAAGACCAATTTTATCTCTATCATCTGTAACTAGTTAAAATTCCAATTGTTTTTCTTAAAAAGGATTTTAGCAATGGATACTAAGCATGAGGTACATTAAAAGTAATGTAAACTGTAGACTTTTATTAAGAGTTTAAGAAAAAGTCTATTAGAGAGCTGGATTACCTGCAGACTCCAAATGGTGCTGAAAAAGCAATGGTGCTCTCAGTTTTCAATTTTTACTTTTAAGCTGTATGATATGTTTTTCTAAAATTTATGCACAAAACTTGCATTGGTTTATCTTCAAATAATTTGGTTAGATAAATGCCAGATCCTTAGCAGACATTTTAATTAATCTAGAATCAATCCATTTATTTTTATCTGGCCTAAGCTGGAATAAGGAGTTATATAAACTAAGGATGTAGTCAGTCTCTTGCTGCAGAAACATGTACCAATTTAAAATGCAACTAGTCTTTTGCAGTTTTTGCTGTTGTTCTGCTGTGGCTCCCTTTGTTTGTAGATTAGCCACTTCCATAGGCTGTTTAACCCATCCAACACCACATTAAATTATATGGGGAGCATTTGAATGCTTTGCTATCCATTACTGTTGTGTAGGGGAATGTAAGAGCCAGAAGGGGAAGGGACAGTTTCCCACGTAGTAAATGATCAGGGCATGGTGCAGTGGAAACCTTTCCTGAACTTGGACCCACTGAAATCAGCTGTTTGAGCGGACACTGGACTTTGCAAGGCTGCAGGAACATGTTCCTCCCACTGCCCCTTCTGCAGCTGTGGCCATGTGTGGCAGATCTCAGGTTGCAGCTTCGTAAACCACCTCATCAGGATTCAACAGACATATTTGTCAAAAGTTTAAGATTCTAGCATGGCTGATACATCCTCCATTCCTTCTGGCCATTTTGCAACTGGGGCAGGTGAAAACAATTTTTATCCATCACCATTGTTTGCTGGGTGAATGGGAGCCAAAGCACTAAAAGTATCCAGATGGGTGCTTGTGCTGGTCTAATTAAATCAGTTTTGAAACATCTCTTTAGGCTGTGGACAGATGTTCTATTTGTAGAGAGCTGTGCCAGATGAAGATTACAAGCCACACTGCTGGAGGTTATTGCCCTTGCAGCTCTGCTGGCACAGCCATTCAGATACTCTTCAGCTTAAAGAAGGTGCAGACATGCATCTCGTGGGTGATGGCTGGAGAGGTCACAACCTGCCTGCCCATGCTGGCCTCCTTGGCACCACACAGTCAGCTCTGCTGAGTGCTCCAAAGTGCATCTCCTGGCCTCTTTCAGTCAAAATTAACCAGGTTGGTCTGTCCAGTGGTAATAAGAGAGCTCTTGTCGCTCTGGTTGACTGTGTCTGGCAGAGTGTGGGGAGAGGAGCCTCGACTAGCCAGGGGACAGTGGGAGCACAGGAGACAAGCTTGGATGGCACGGCTGAATCTGCACGAGGCAATCTATTTGGAGCCCTCCTATGCTGGGGTGGGAGCGGAAGCCTGTCCTGCTGCTGAAATCATGATGGGTGGCCTCTGGGCAAGGAGTTTTGGAGAGTGGTGGGGACTCAATGTCTTTGGACTGCTCATTTACCAAGGTCTTGGCATTGGCTTTAGCTAGGGCCACAGGGATGCTGAAGGATTGTCAGAGGCAGTCCAATCCAAACACGGAAGCTTTTCTCATCAAGCTGTTATATTTTTACCAAATGTGTTAATGTGTGTACAGACAAAGTATGACACAATGTTGACTGAGTCTGGTGAGCTGCTTAGCTTCACTGGGCCAATATTATTTTAGCAGATGGTATTGAACTTTCTATGTAACACTAAGGTCAGCTGTGACAAACGAACATACCTTTTGTATCTTAAACCCTATCTGCATTAGGAACTATCATATTTATTCTTATGACTATTCTCAGTTGAAATGTTTTAGCTTGAAAGCACCTTAAATCCCTTACAAAATCATCTATGTGACCATGACCTTAGCTATTGAGCTGACCTATTTTCAAGCATACTAAATTTCTGGCTTCTTCCTGTTGTTCAACAATTTGCTCATTTTAAAAGAAGGCAGGTAGTGCTGTTGCAACTAAAAATTAGGAAAAATATCACTATTGCTGATGGTGCTGTCTGGCTTTCCTTAACTCTCCAATCCAGTTTTTAATTAAGCATATATGATGCAGTCCTTCTTTACTGCCCTTGCTAGGGGATATTTCTTTTGATTGTGCTCTTAAAGATCATGACTGTGTTCAGAAATTAGTCCCTAGCTGTGTTTTTTTGAGAAGTGAATAAAAAGATTTCTAAAAATAACCCCAGCTCCAAGCCTCATCCCTGAGGTTCTCTCTGAGTATTGTTTGTCCTCCGCAGGTGGTCAGCCCAGTGGAGCAGCCACCTCCCTTCTCCAAGGCACCCAGTTGTGTCCTTCTCCTCAGGAAACAAATTGCTAATATTCTGTTGTATCTAAGCTTATATCATTTATTGGTTGTTTCCTCAGTCCCCACAGTTTCCTTCACACTCTCCAAGCAGTGAAGGAAGTGTTCAATATTCCACAGAAACATGGCATATATGTAAGCTGAGAGTGCTCACGAGAATATCCATTTACTTGACTCTGTTTTCAGAGCACTTCTTGCTGTAGTTTTCCAGAGTTTTAGCAGCACAGTTCACAGCCATCCAAGTGAAACACTGGCAACAGAGGCAGCAAAAGAAAAAGAGGCACAAGCAGCCCTAAGTGGGGCAGCGGTTGTCAGAGCAGGAGCAGGATTTACTGTGGCTCTGATGCTTGGTGGCATGCTGGGTCACAGCTTGGGATCTGATTTTCTGCAACCACTAGATGGCACAAAAAATGCTGTTGTAGCATCAGCTTGTTCCTGGAAAATTACTTAAGTGTCGAGCTCATGCTGCAGTTAAAGGGGATTCTTATGTCCCTTTTAATCAAAGGCACATTTTAGCGTTTCTCTTAGATGCAAAAATGGATTGGTTGGAGTCATCCTGTTGAGTGGAAATTAATCTTAGCAGTAAAATTCAGCTTGAAATAGCAAGCACTGCTGGAGTCAGTGCCATTCTCAGGTGGAGGATAACAGCAGAAGATGAGGGGAAGCAAAGTTACTCTGCTAATTGCATTACAGGACCAGGCACTAAGAAAAATTATCAGTTCTCCTCCTAGTGCTAAGAGCAATTATCTTTTTAGCTTTAGGCAAATCACATGATCTGCTTCCTTTCTCTGTTTCCATATGGAAGGCAATGATTTCTTGCCCTGCAGCAGTACCATAGGAGTTAATTAATACTCATAAAGCACAGTCAGAGAGAAGAAAAACACTAATGACACCCGAAATCAACTTGTAAGGAAGAGCTGTCGTGGTCTGTCCATCCTGCAGCTTCCAGCTATTGCTGTGACAATGGGATGGTTATAATATGATGATGGAGTATGGGAAAATTTAAAGCACACTGAAAAAATGGACTAACTTTGTTGTTGTTCTGTTTTCAGTATAATTCCTAATAGAAATTTCATGTTGAGTGAAAACAATCTAGTTGCCCCTCTCCAAAGCCCCTCTGAGCCTGATGCTGTTGCATGGTGACTTGCATGGCCAGACCCCTGCCCACAGTCCAGCTTTGCTCCAGCTGAGGGAAACTTTCAGTTCCAATTGGAATCTTTGGTGTAGTCCCTGGTTTTGGATGTTAATTTATAATTAAAATTCCTAGTTACTTGGAGTGCTTTGCAGTCACTGTGAAAGGAGCTGGTTCTGGGTTTCTCAGTACAAGAGAGACATGGAGCTCCTGAAGCAGGTGCAGAGGAGGGCAGCAAAGATGATTAAGGGACTGGAGTATCTCTCTTATGAGGACAGGCTGAGGAAACCTGGTCAGTCTTGTGAAGAGGCTGCTGAGAGGGACCTCATCGATGTCTGTAAGTATCTGAAGGCAGAGTGTCAAGAAGTTGGAGCCAGGACCTCCTTGGTGATGCCAAACAATAGGACAAGAGGCAACAGCCAGAAACTGATGCACAGGAAAGTTCCACCTGAACACAAGGAAGAACTGTGCGAGTGACTATGCAGTGGGATAGATTGCCCAGAAAGATTGTGGAGTCTCCTTCTGAAAGCTGTCTAGACACAATCCTGAGTAACATGCTCTAGGGGACCCTGGTTAAGCGGGGGAGTTGGACTAGACAACCTCTAGTAGTCCCTTCCAACCTTACCCATTCTGTGTTTCTGTAACACCTCTTGTGCATCCTCAGGAGCAAGATCTTCAGTGATTTTACCACTGAAATATGCAATCTGATTAGATGGGCTTCTGTTATTCCAGACTATAAACTAAGACATTTCTGAACACTATTAGGAGCTAAGTAAAAGGGATAGGGAATCCACTGTAAATTACTAGTGATTGGGAAAACCTCAGCACAGCAATCTTTATGACTGCTGTGGTCATGAGATGACATATTTCTTTTTACTCTTCTCTTTATTGAGTGTAGTTGAAATGGGTACCCTAAGGAGAGACAGAGGATTTTACAGGGTATACAGGGAACTACTTTTCATCATTTAGAAAGAAAGGGTTTAAAGGTTCAGATAAGGACAGTATTGAAAAAAGAGAATTTGGCATGATGTCCCTGAGGAAACAATGAACAATGATATTCAAGCATGCTTTATACACTGATTTCATTGCCAATGAAAAGAGACTGACTGTGTCTTCCCATAATCACAGAGGGTATTTATGGCAAAAATGTAATTTTTGGTTTATCTGAAACTGAGTTTTATCAGCTGTCCTTTAGCAAACTGAGGAATCAGGCTGTGAATGAGAGAAACATGGAAACTGTCAGACCAAAACACACCCAACAAAACAAATGATTACTGATTGGCCTTGAAGAAAACCGAGAAAAACAATTTTCATAACAAAAATAAGACACCGAAGTGCTGTAACTGCAGCGCCAAACTGATTTCCAACCTCTTGCAAGAGTATTGGCTTTGTTTTTCCAGTGATAAATTTAGTTTTTCCGCTTGTCCCCACTGCACATTTCAGTGATGATGTTGGAGACTTTTCAATTTCCATTAAAGACTTTAAACAGTAAATAAAGTGATCTTGGCAGCCTGTGCGAGAGCTAACACAGTAGATAGAAGATGCTCAGAAAAGGGTTTATACATTTTCTCTCTGAAGCCATACTGCGGCCAGGTGACAGCAAGCACTGCAGAACTTCAGGAGCATCCAGGGGTCCTTCGCATGGACCAGAAAAATCAAGGAGGTATTTCACTGGCTTGTTTCCTTGCCCTGCTTCTGCTGTGGTGCCCTCGTGCCTGGGCCTCCCCAGCTACGATGTTATTACCCACTGTAGGGGGGTTGTATGGCCACACCTGTCCCCTGCAGCGATGTGCCTACTGTGTATGTGCAGAGTGAGCAGACCCAGCAGATGCTGTAAAACCTGCCAACTCAAGGTAGGACAGCCCTGCAGTGTTCATACATTGGGGGAGTGCTGAGAAGGCCCTTGGGTCTTCCCTAGGAACCTGCTGTGATGGAGGAGATGGGGCAAGAAGAAAACAAGAACAGGCTGGTGCTGCCCCAAGGGCTATTGCACAGTCTCTCCAGAAGTGGACTGTGAGCCCGGCGGATACAGGTGTGCTGCTGTTTAGTTATCCCCATTGATGAATACCCTGCTGTGGAAAAAAGGGTCTTAGGTTCCAGCTTTAAATGCCAGCATTATGATCGCAATCCTTTGGGGCCCATGACTTGCCCTCCCTCATAGGCAGGCCTTGCCCACATTCACTAGATGAGTGCAGTGTTCTCCTCCTGGCCAGAGACTGTGAGAGGCAGTTAGTCATCACAGCAACCTGCAGAAAGTGTTCTATTATCCCAAAACCAGCTCTTTATATGGGACATACAGTAACATGCCAAGCAACGTTACTGACTTTTAGCCCTTAGCATCATTTTGCTCCAAATAATTAGACTTCTGATACTGTTTCTTTTCTAGATACTGAAATCTTGGTATGTTGCTACTCCTCTAAATGGATTTAGATAAATCTCAAACCATAATAAAGCAATAGCAAATTATAGATAATTGTAGTTTTACAAATTATCAAGCTGAGGTTGAAAGTTGGAGAAATTAAATGAAAGGGAAGAAAACCATCATAAAGAAATACAAGCTTTTGACAAACAGCTGTTAGACTTAAGAGATTCCCTAATTCTTACTGCTCAGGGAATGTACTTATTTTTCCCACACAGAACATTGACAATACCTTATTTAGTAATATTTCAAGAAGCATCTGGCATTGAGTGCAATTGTTGCAATACTCTGGCAGCATGCTACACTGTAGAGCTAACACATTAGCATATTACAGAGAGGAAAAGAAATGGGAGAAGAGTCAGGAAATATTCAGAGCAAGGTGCAGCTCCGGTTAGCTCCAGCTCCACGGAGGATTCAAGCTGTAATGTAATTCTTCTTCTTTCTACTCCTCTGAGTGAAAGCACAGGCATTTTTCCCCCTGTTTTTTTCCTTTTTTTTTGTGTTTTGTTTTGTGTTTTTGTTGTTGTTATTTTGTTTGTTTTGGTTTTTTGTTTTGTTTTGTTTGTTTTTCATTTTTGGTGAAAGGGTCATCAAGTACACTGAACATGTTGCAATGCATTACTGTGTGGGAGCAGTGGTGGGAATCAAGTGAGGTATGGGCACTGGTATGGTTTTCAGCATCATGCAAGTTACAAGCACAGAAACTGACCTGGATTGGATGAGTAGTAATTTCTGAATCATCTTTAATGGCGTGAGTAGAATTGGATAGACCCTAATAAGAGACCTAGGACATTTTTCTATTTGAGTTTGCTACAAAAATTACTATGCAACTGATCTTTAAGTGAAACAGTTTTCATTAACAGGTGTTAAATACCACCCTGAGTGGCATTAATGAGATCAATGCAGAGAACAAATAATTATGATCAATATTTCTTATTATAGGCTAAAATATCCTTTTCATAAGGGAAATAGATACAATAGATTTTGGTTCATGGCATAATTGTTGGATGTTATGAATTCTTTTTATTTAAAAACACTACATGAAATATTTCTAAACATAGTGCATTCTGGAGTTAAAAAGACAAGACTGAGAAAGTCTAAGTTGACAGCAAAATACTATGACAAAATAAGTGTGAAATACTTCACAAAGTTCCCCAAAGACTTTGCAATTGTTTATGGCCAAGGTGCTCAGTGTCAATCACAGAAGACCAAAAGAGAGCGGATGGAAGTAGTGAAGAAAAGAAATGTATTTTTAAATAATCCTCAGTAAAAGCAATTATTATTGGACTCTTAATCAGCATTCAGATAGGTTTTAATACACTGCATATATTGTCCATGTCCATTGGGAGGTGATCTAAAACCCATGGACTAAATCATGTTCTCATTGGCACTGGTGTAAATCCAGAGTAAGTCATTGGACTACATCATGGTCATTTCCAGTTTTTCAAGGAGTAATCAAATAGAAATTGGTCCAATGTTCCCTGACTCCTCTTACACTCCTTTGAATAGGAACTACTCATAAAGAGATAAATGAGAACATCATGCTCACTGCATGCTCTCCTTTTGTTAATAAGACAAAAAATAATACCACGATGTTTTCCCCCATGTGCCTACTTAGTAGACCACCTCTCGGTATGAGAATTGCAAAGTACTGCCAGCCTTGGTGATCCTGTGTTCTAAGAAAAATGAAACTGGTGGGTCTGGGGAACACAGGAAGAGTAACTGAGATCCAGAGCCATTTGCCACCCAAAGGAGTGCCAGGGAACGAGGGAAGTGACATGAAAGTGTCTGATCACGGTAAGCCTGAAAGTAAGGAGAGTGATGGAGAAAGATATGAAATGAGAGGAAACTGACACTGGAAGCCTCCGAGTGCCAGAAACTGGGGTAAATAAAGATTCCAGTGGCAGAAGCAGGAACTATTGTTCAAAATTCAAAACCCAGGTCCTACCCTAGCCAAACCTCCAAAGTGGCTGTCTGCCTCCAAGTGCTGCAGTCCAACTTGCACCTTGCTGCCTTTAGAGTGACACTGCATACAAAGTGAACAGGCTGGGGACGCCTAAACTCTCCTTCTCCCTGCCAACCAAACACACAGGAATCTAATGTACAAGCTGCTCATCTATCTTTTTTCCCAGCAAACACTCAGCCTCTCTGAGGCAGACTCGGCATTGCCCTGCCATGTAAGTGGGCATGCAGTGGTGCCTGGAAAGAGCATGGTGCATATGGACACATAGGAGTGAAAGCATTTTGCCTTCAGTCTTCATAAAATGGTGCTACAGCACAGTCCAGAGGTGAATCAGGCCTTACAGAAATAGCATGACTGAGCAGTTGCAGGCATACATGGACCTTTTTACTGTGGATTTCATTACCACGAATATACTTCACTGTGTGTCACAGTCTGGTGATGGCAAAGCAAAGATGCTCTTAAAGCCCAGACCTGGTAGAAGGGCTTTGCATTCCTAAATGATTGAATCAAAAAACAGAGCATAAGCCACACAGGCAACATGCCTGGCATGAGGTTTATTTTTACAGTGTGACTTCAAGCACTGGAATGTCCTGAACCAGTTCCAGAAGGGTTAACGCTTTCCTGCCTCACAGCCTGGCCAGGCAGGACACCCGGTGTATCCTCATTTTCCCTATACCTCAGTTACCGAAAGCCAAGCCTTTTCTGCCTTTCTTAGCTCACCATTTCTTTGGGGCCCTCTTGAATTATTGCTCCCACACCTCTCACTTCTCCTTCCCCTTCCCTGTGCAGTCCTGCCCCAGAAGCTTTCCCTTCTCTAGTGTGGCTGAGACCCACTGCTGCCCAGCTCACAGCACTGGCTGGGCTCCCCAGTCTGCCATCAGTAGGCCCATGTGAGCTCAGATGAACAATTTCTTCTTCCAGACATTGAGAAATCAACACTCTTGTGTTCATCACTTGGTTTTTCACCTGGGGAAGTGTTGCCTTGCATTACTTCCAGAGGCAGAGACAGTTTTTGTTGCTCAGAGCAGAGCTAAGCAGCTAACAGACTTGTGAGAAGCCACTTGTACTGACAAAAGGCAGCACTGCTGGCAGATTCTTGCTTATGTGCTCCCTGGAAGAATTCAGAGAAAGTGGGAAATGTTAGCAGAAGCAAAATTTATTTGCTGTAATCTGCTCTTAGCAATTCATCTGAATTATGTGCTCTTTAACCAAGACTCTAAAATCCCGCTACTGAGCAACCACAGTCACCTCTTCTCATTTTAAAACTTTTGCAAGTTCATAGGATAGACCATGTTGTGTTTCATCCTCGTTTTTTTAATGTTCCTTTCTGAATGGAAGAATTAAGAGGTCACTACTGGAAAACTCTGTAAGAGACAGGACTTTTCCAAGGTCTGCAGTCACAGCTTTCATTTTTTTCCAGTCAACACCACTTTGACAAGTGAGCAGATTAAGACAAGTCCTGGTGCCCCATAGACTTCCACATTGCATCTCTGTCCCGTATGGGCTTCTTTAATCCTAAGTGTTTCAGTTCTCTTTCTAAAATCAATTTTGCATCTCCAGTCTAGGCAGGGACTTTGAACAATTTCTATTTGAAGAGACAAGACAGTTGAATAAGAAAAGAAGTGTTTGTTCAGGAACCAAGACAAAGACCAAAACAGCTTGCTCAAGGGCACAGAGGAGCTTTCCAGCAATGAAAGGCTTGAACACAGGTACTCGCTCTGTAGCTTTACCATAAAACACTTTCTTTGTTCATAAAGAAGTAATAAAACATCACAGCTGTGAACTCATCATCACCTCCGTTTAAATTTTAAAAGGATGTCTTTTAAATGAAAAAAGCTTCACATAAGTATCTTCTTTAACCTCTCACTATCCACGGGCTCCATCTCTCTCTCATAAGTGACCAAGAATTAACATTTCTGTAGTTATAAGAACCCATTACTTAGCAGCATAACCCCCTCTCATCCAGCACCACAGATCTATACGGAGCACAGAAAATTTATTCATTAGATTTATCCTATGTTTATTAACGGCCCAGCTCAGAAAAAGAGTCAGTGACAAAAACCATCTGGAATAAACATAATGGAAAACAAACAATGTAATATATTCCGTCACTCCAGCCTAATTGCAGTGTTTGGTGCAAATACAAGTGACAATTTACAAGCCAAACTCTTATTAAAGGGAAAAATGAGCTGTGCGGGGAAGCACAAATCAAAGTAACTAATCAACACAGACACCACATTCAAGGATTTAAGAGCCAAGGTATGGCAGTCTTTTATTCCTCCTTGTTTTCAATTTGAGAGACCTGCTGTGATGTTGCAGTACATTACACGTTATATACCTACTTATGCAACACCAGGGAGAAGCATGTCTCTGACTGTTGTCTTATTTTTCACCAGCTACAGCCTGTGACTTTCAGGTTTAAAAAGTTCTTGTAGTATCATTTAAGCTGGGAGCAAGGTAAACTGTCCAAGGCAACAGCTTTCTTTTAAGGCAACTCTCCTCTTTTAGCATATAAAAAAAACCTTGGAATTAAGGATAAAGTTAGAAAAGGCTGGAGTTAGCTAGAAGCAATGCCAATTTGATAGAAAACAAGTTCTTATTGAGTGAATTGATTCAGCAAGAGAAAAAGGAAAGAGATCTCTCCTTCCCATGCAAGAATCTGAACAACACATGGCTGCTGTCCATGATCTGTTTCAGCTTGGAAGCTGGGACTGACTCATTAGATGCATCTGGTGTCCCCAGGGAAGCAAGAGAAAACACTGGCAGCAATGAAGAAAAGATGGTAGAAGCCATCTGAAGCAGAAATCAGCCACACATCCTGTCTGCATTAGAGCATCATCTTCAAGAACAGCATTGGGCACCTGCATGAAAACTGAGCCCTCCAAGACATAGCAAAGGGGTACAGTGCTACAACACACAACGCACTGTTAATTTAGGGAAAATAATCACATAATATGGAAAACACCACCTCAGACCAACAGGGAAAAAAATTAAGACTTCATTACAACAAAGGGCAACAAGGTAGCATTGCAGTGAAATCAATATAAGCAAATATGCATACAGAAGTGTGGTTGTTACTTCCATAAATGTAGAAAAATATGATTTATAAAATCCCACACTAGGAAATTGTGTTAGTGAGGAGATGCTGAAGAAGTTTTTATAGTCTTCCTATGATAAAAAGAGAGAATGAGAAAGGGTTACACTGGAAGGGATGAAGACGCCAAAAGACCCACATGTTGTTTTATCTGCCATAAGGAGCGAGCTGACCATTCACCACCAACCCATGCGTGGAGTTGCCTCTCTGAACTTTCATGTCCCTTCCTTGCCTGCAAGGAGCCAAGATCCTTTCACACTGTGGAAATGGCCCTGCAGTTCAAAGGCTTCCTCTCACGAGATTGTCTTGGAAACAACATTCATCAATGAGAAGGGATTTCATATTTCTCCCTGAACTGTTATTTTTCTGGAACAGGGTCTAGTGCTCTGTTTCAGGGTCCAATAGGCCCTGAAAAATAGCTTTTGTGTAGTGTTATTCTCAACAGGAAGGCTGATAAGGTGCAAGCTTTTGTCATAGCTCATGTCTATAAAAAAATGTCCAAAACTTAGTTTCTGCACCTGCTGTTTTCAGAGAGAAATAAATGTGACATCCCCTTCTCCTTGAAGAGGTGATGTCATAGATGTGACCACAGTGGTATGTTTATTCATTTAAGAGGCAAGGTGCAAAGTTAGAGAAATACACCCCTGAGAATTTTAAAATTTCAGTACTCCATAAAGGCCAAAAATATTATTGCCAGCTAACTGTAGATCCATCTCTCCAGAGCCTCATTGCATCATCTGTATTAGCGTGCAAATCAAGATGACATAACTGTTGCTGACCTAATTTCAAATGTGATATTCACAGCATAGATGCACTGTTGGGATGGTCATTGGCAACACCTTCATCCAGGCATCTCTGCATGCTGTTAACCTGAAACTATAATATTCTTCACCTAGGAAGATAAACACTTATTTCCCTCATGTGCTGAATTCTGTTCTATTCTTAAAAACAGTTCTTTTGAGTCACCTGTCAAACCTCACAGGTATTATGTTCACATATGTCTTTCTTCTTCTAACTACTTCAATTTAAGCAGGAATCTCAAAAAGTTTTAGTTGTTTTTTCTCTAATTTCCACTTAAGCTATAGAAATTTAAATAATGTTCAAAAGTGGGTATAGATAAATGAGGATGACCCCCCATTTATAGATTACAAAATTCTAGGTGTCTGTGGTGTCTGTCAATAATAATAGTGATAAAATATCTTAATTATCAGTTAATATGGATTCTTGTCCTCTTGTTATGTGACCATTGGTGATCAATCTGACTAGGGAATCTGAATTTTCCTTCCTGAACAAGGAGTGGCCATGAATATAGAGTATTTTCTTTAAGGAGCAGAACACAGCAGCCACTGTATTGTCAATCCAACATAGTCACAGTGTCCAAATTTTCAGCTTTGCGGCGGATGCTTATTCTGCTTGTTTGGGATACTCAAACACTTGTTTTGTTGCTCTCTTGAACTTTGGATTCCCCAGTCCAGATTTTCTCCTCTGAGGGAGGAGATTCAGGGGACATGCTAATGACTGTGAAGGTAGGTGGGAGGTTGTCCATGTATGAGGCAGTAATCAGGGCATGCTGGCAGTGCCCTTGCTGTTGCAACCATGTGATGCTGAATCTGGTTCCCCAGTGCCACAACAAGCTCCCCAAACAGTCCTAGTACTTTTCTTTTGCCTCCCAGCACTGTCACCTTTCCCCACATGCTCCATCAAAGGCTTTCAGTGCTGTCAAGGATCTGAACTACTGATAAATGCCAAAGTCAATTTGTGGTGAACGCTAAAATTCTTCTCAGTGTTTTCAAGGACTTCACAGGGACAAGGTAGCTGAGATACTGAGCTATCTCAGTGAACTATCTATCAATAGCCCCTCAAGGCAGAAACTACTTGCTAGAGCATCAGGTAATAAACTGAAAGGGAGATGGCATTCAAAGAAAGAATTGGTTTAGTTATCGCACAGTCTGCTTCAATATTATTTTAGAAAAAGTTGGATTCAGGTCTTACATTAATGTAATTGCAAATTTCAGGAAACATCTCAAAAGCCACAGAGGATATCTTAGAAATATAACAGAAATAACTCCCTCTGGAATATGAACACTAGAAAATTTGCCTCCCTTCGCCTTCCCCTTCTCCCCACCCAGCTGCATTTAAGATATCAAGTATACTAGTTACTTCACTGAACTTCAGATGTTGGAAGTCACTCAAAGTTGCAGGAAGTAACATCTATTGATAACTAAGGATCATGATATCTGTTCCAGCAGGTTTACAGGAAAAAGTCTGTGTTCCCATTACAACCCTCCATTGCACCAGGTCACTTAGAGCAGCTTCCAGACTTGCTTTACATCTGCAAACTGGGATGCCAATGCACTGCTTCCTTGCTGCCAAGAGTTTTTCCATTACAGGCACCACAGTACTGGTAATGGGTTTCAGCTCCCCATACTGGTCACAAGTGGATGTTTTGCTGTTTATGGTCACACAGTCAGTTTTGCTGATTGTCTTGTCAACACTTTGGTTGAGAACTTTGTGGCAGGTTTGGAGGGTTTGTTTCTGCCATTGACCCTGCAGGAAGGCTGTAGTCACACAGAGCTGTGGCAAGGATTAAAAGCTGTTTTCTTTCCCTTTTTACGAAGAACGTGTTTATTTATGGATGCCCATAAAGGGACAGATGCTTCCAGGATTCAGGAAAATTACCTTCAGTGTTCTATACTTTCACAGACTTCTAGTATCTCAGTTCTGCAGTCACTAAGTCTTGCCTCAGTCCTCACATCTGTGAGGCCAAGAGGTGGTATCCAAGGAAATAAATTCATATGTGCTGAAATGTTGCACCAGACCAGTAATGGATGGTAGGGCTTCACAGAGAGACAGAGATCTTGAGATAGATACAAGAGAAGTCTGTCACAAGTCAGAACGTAATCTTTTCATATGACAAGGATTTATTTAGGAAAGCCACTCTCTGAGTTACGTTGCTGTCAGTAGCAGAGTACTGACTGTGTTTTTTGAAGTATTTGAACATTTGCAGTCTTTAAATGATTAGAATTGCCAGAAAGAAAGATGGTCCATCAATCAGAAGTTTTCACAGCTTCTCATTTGTATGTAGATTTCTAAACCTGCAAACCTGATGTCAAATAATACACTAAAACAGAACCCTTCAACAATTTCCCTTTTTTTTTTTTTTTCTTTTTGACTCTACAGTATTGCATACAGCAGAGATCTTAAAACTTGAAAAGTGGAACTGGAGGAAATGCCCTCCTTTGTCAAACTACTGAATTTGTCAGTCGACTTTTGTTTTGGGTAATGACCAGTCCCAGAAGACATCTGGGTGAGGAAACCACAAGATAATTAGTAGCATTAGGCAGTAATTAAATGCAAGGCAGTAGCTAAAGCCTTCTTGCTTTGCTTACATGTGGTCTACTTTGGTTGTACCTGCAGAGATAGGGATTAGCCACTGAAATCCAAACAAGTGGACAGTTTGGTCCATCAGCTGTGCTGGGACATGCTGTCCCCATCAGGTCACTTCTCCATCCCAATCTTTCTCTACTCTAGGCTGATCACCAGCCATGATGCTTATGGAGTAAAGAGAAGCTGATTTGTGATGCAAAAGGAGGAAATCCTGTATTCTGGGACAGCCTGGCATTAGGGGTTACTAAATCCTGAAGAAGGAAGAAAGCAAAAGATTTCAAGAAGGATTGGAGAAAGATGCATATTCTGCATCACCACTGAGCTCTTCTAGCACCCCTCCAGCATTATAAACCCTTTGACAGCCTCATTCTGTCTCAAAGGTGGAAGCAAAAGCTCCAAAGCTTGGTTGAAATGAGGCATTTCTCTTTTTTCAAGTCAGGCTGATGCCTTGTGAAAGGACTGAGTCCATGAAATAACATCTCTTATATCATTATAATTAACAAAGCCTTTGACAACATGTGCAATAATTAATACTTAAGACAACTAAGTCAAGTTTAAACAGTTCACAAGTCGCAGGCTGTCTCAGGTGATTGCTTTAAAAAGCAAACTCTTCAAGTCTGCAAGACAGAGAGGGAGAAAAGAACTAGAATTTTAGACCAGTAAATTAATATCCAATAGCAAAACATTTGGATGAAATCTGTTTATATCACTTCTTTTCCTTGAAAAAAAATGGCATCTTCTTATTTGAGATCTATTCTTTCCATTTGCATTCCCAAATTTATTCCTGATTTAGGATATTATGTTCTTAGATTCTCTACACATCAGATTTCAAAGCTGTATCTCCTGAAAACGAAAGTTTAGAATAAACAAGATCAAAAGATTTTGTGCAGTTGTTTCCATAGGCACTACATTATTTCCTCTGGGAAATTGTGCAAGGGGAAGGTTTCAGCATGCTCACGGTATACATCAGAGCGAGGATGCAATTCACAAGTGGGGCTGCTCCTTTGGCTCTTTGTTGCTTGTTTTCTTTGAGCTCACATCAGACTAGTGCAATTTGCAGTTGGTTTGTAACTTGAAAACACAGGCCGAATAATGGGATGAAAATATCTCATAATAAATAATCCTGAAAAACATGTGGTTTATTGGTTTGCAAGCTAGGAAGTGACATCAAGCATCCAGACATGGATACTTTTCATTTAGTGCATCAGTTCTGCATAGTAAGACAGAGTGCATTCCTCTCTGTAAAATATATGCAACAAAGTATTTAAAGATGTTCAAATTCAAAGCCATAACCATCTGCTTATCACAGACATCTGTTGCTTCAAAGCAAAGGACTATATGAAAGGTTCAGAAAGCTTTAGAACTCAAAAGATGCATTTGCCAAGAGACTAATGGAACACATGAATATACATAAATTCAAAAACTATAACAAACTGCTGTTTTCTCCCTGGAGTTCAGTTGCACCAGCTAGGTATGAGAGAGTTGTATCGCAAAGAGAAAACCTCTTACCCACCCCTGTACTGAAAATTAACCTTTTTTCCATCCTTCAAACACTCTTGAAAAGCAACATCTTCTTCCTCCCTCATCAGAAGGCTTTGATTTTCATACCAGCCCCATTCATCTCTGACTTGCTCCTGCCAGTGCACGTTCAAGATATGATTCTTTATCACTCTGCAAACTTCTTTCTACAGAGTCTTTCCCCATTCTCACCCAGTGAGGTGACACTCCAGTGTCACTGGAAGCAGCTCTGCAGCCCTGCACGTCTATTAATTTCCTTGCTATTTTGGCAGCTGGGTCTGACTGCCTGGCTGAAGTCAAGGAAGGCCTTCCCACTGCCTTCTATGAATTGTGGGCGTCTCCGTTAATGGGGAGTGCCCATCTCCCCACGAGGATCTTGCATTGCCATGGAAATGCAAGAGTAGGGCTGGGAGCGGTTGAAAGCTATTTAAGGCAGCATCCATGTTCCTCTGAGCACCCAATGCAAGAGGTGATTGTGGTGGTGTTTCTGCACAAAGTAAAGCTGGTATTTCTCTGTGGTTCAGTGACAGATTTCCACTGTAAGGGTTGGGGGGCAGAGTTTGCATCTTTCAGACATGTGGGTCTGGAGGGAAGGGCCTGCTAAAAGTTATTGGGAACTGGGAAAAAGGGTGAGGCAAATGAGAAGGTGCAAAGTCATACTGATCAGGTGCTTTTGGAAAGGCTACAAGGAATGCAAGGGGACTAGAAACTCTCTGAACAGGAAGATACTGAGAAGTCTGAGTGCATGAAGTTTTTGTGTCAGGGTAATACGATCTGTACCTGGTCAGTGCAGCTAATCCAACTTCCATTTATTTATCACCGTATCTGCATATTGGTAGCCATCAAAATGGCAGGGAGGATCTCACAGACAAGAAGGAAATTTTGGCATTTCAATACCTATCTGTGAGGCCTATTGATGCCAATAAGTACATGAACTAGATAGAGAACTAGGAAATGTTCCATGACCTTAAATTACATGGTGAAGCTCAGAGAAAGCGATAAGTTCCAAACAACCATACAGAAAGTGATTATTTTAAGTATAAGCATGAACATAAATATGCATTTTATAAAGCAATCAAAGCATTTCTTCTGTCATTTAATTTTCCTCTTCGTCACATAATCTGTGACCCCTTAGACCTCACTATAAAGCATATAGAATCCCACAGACCACAAGTTCAATACGAGGGTTACACACAGCTTTTGGGTTCACTGACGTCACTTTATAAACTGCCTTTCTGCTCTTTGTTTTCCTTTGCACATTCTTTGAATTACCCTGCCAGATTCCCATTGTCCTTGAAATCAAAGAAATCAGAGTTCTCTATGTCAATCACAAGCAGACAACAGAAACAGTCAGCGATCAGAAAAGCAAACAGAGCCTGCCTGAGGCATGTACATATTCTGCTCTTTACGCTCAAGCAAAAAAAGGTAAGGTATTTATTGTGCTGACATACATGCATTATTCAAAGGGACAGCAGGGTAACGACATTACTAGTGTCAGGAAATTCATCTCAAGTTTAGATTATCTCAGAGTTTTTATGAGGCAAGAGAATATACAAAGTTTGCTTCAGCTAAATAAAGCCCTTTACTTACATGGCTTGCAAGAGCTTCCAGCAGCTGGAGCCTCTGACTTGCACTGCGTACAGATATTGTGCCTTGCTGAAAACCTCCTAACTTTGACACTGCAGACAGCACATAACTCACCGGTGCTTTAGATTGATAAATCCTTTAAAAATGCTCTCAGATGTTTTTTTATCAGTGGTGCGCACTGACAGTAGACTGCACAGCAGAGAGCCTGTCTGGTGTTATGAGGAAAGCGTTCCCTCTCCGCTGAGTCCAGAAAAAAAAAAAAAAAAAAAGAAGCCCTTGACCTCAACAAGTAGAATAAATCTACTGTATCTGCTGGCTCTTTTCTGAATGCATACTTGAGCAGTAACATAAGAGCGAGCGATGGGAGCGCAGGAACCGTGGCATGTGCGCTCTGTACCAGGAGGGTATGCGAGCAATGCTTCGAGCGCAGGCACAGCGAAACAAAAACACAGTGCATGTTTTTGGATTTTAATTTGTTCCCATATTTTAAAAATAAAACAAAGATGACAGGCTTCTCTATTTTAGTTCACGGCTCCCAAGTGGCAGTGCTCTCAAGCTCTGTCCTCTCTGCTGATGTTCCTTGTCTTCCATATGAGGTTACTGCTGACTTTCTATTTCAAACCCCGATTTTTTGAGAATCTCTCTGTATCTTAGCCAGAAAATGCAACCCCAACTAAATTTTAGAATTTTGGACATCAAAAATGCAATAAATCATCTGCAAGCAAAATGAGTGTTTTTCAGACTTTTTCCCTCCTTCAAAAGTTCTGTTTACTTTTTTTTCCCTGTCTCTCTCTTTCCTTTTGTCTACTTAAAGTTACTAAACTCCATAAAAACTAGCATAGCCTTTCAAACAAATCCTCAGTAGAACAAATAGTGAGAAGAGTAAGAAAAGCATAATAATGATGTAACTTAAAATAGGTAAGTGTCAGGTTTCAGGATGAAAATTCCTTGCTCTATTGTAAAATTACATATTCAAGAATAAAGACAGTAGTTTAAACATAGTCATATAATTCTCAGACGATGAAGACAGAGGTTTTATGGAGAGGATGAAAAAAAACATATTAAAGGAATAGCAAAGATAAGAAAGAAAATCAAAGTCGTCATTCATTCCATTGTATTCAGTTGCAAAAGAGGGAAAAAGACAAACAAGCTTATCAAACTTTAAAATATTGTAAATGCAATTTTCCTGTCTTTATGAAACATAAAGATAAAACCAACAAACAAAACACCCCTCAAACCTCTTAATAAGCATTTCTAGCATAAGGAAATAATAGTTTTTAATGATGAATGATCAAATTATCTCTTTTGTCAAGTGTGTTTTTCCCCTTGTGTGACAATGGACTTGAAAAAATCCCCTGCCCATTTTATATGTGTGTTATCAAGGTTTTTCTTGAACCTCAGACTTGGGTTCAGCTTTTATTGTAGCTTCTTCTTTTTTTTTTTTTCAACTTTATTAAGACACTAAAACACACATACAAGTTCAAAGTCATTTATTAGTAATTAAATTGTCTCTCCCAGTTGTAGCTGACTTCTAGTAGTGATATATTTTGTTGAATGAGAGAAGCCTCAGTTTCAATTTAGTATCCATTTCTTTTGTCAAATACTGAAACCCTAAGTTTACAGTAAGTTTCCTGTTATTTTCATCTTCCCTTTCTCCACCAACATTTTCAAAATATGAGGCACTATCAAACCATATATCTTGAATTTCAAATTATTTGCATTGTTTTGTTTGAGGTTTTTTTGTTTGTTTCTTTTTTGAAATTAATGAAAATACATGTTTGACAGCTATTGCTTTAAAACTAGTCTGAGAGCAGGTGTTATTCTTGAGGTACCACAACACCTTTTCTCTGCAGTGGTCTCAAGTCCCACACCTAGGGTTCTATATGGGGTGCAGAGCTGTCCTCCTCAGCCATGCAGAGGTGAGCCTGTTGTCACCCACCCTGCTGGACATCTTCCCTCTCTGCTAAAGCATCAGCAAGGATAAGCTTGCTCCCTCCCTCCCCATTAATTTTTTCTATTTTTAGAAAAAAGCTGAGATTTTTTTACTTTTACTCTTGTTTTAGGATGCGGAGACCTCGTGACCTGGTTTGTAGGAGCAAGGCTTGGCACACAGGACTGCTCGCACACACCCGGGTTGCAGGCAGCTGTCCCGTGAGTGGGGCCTGTCAGCTCCCATCCAGCTTTCTCTCTGTAACTACAAGAGACTGAACTTCAGAAACTGGTTGAGAGCTGTGACCTGCTGCTTTATGAAGTGTCCTAAGACAAGCAGATTATATACCCAGCTTCTGAGAACCAAACCATGTTGTTTTCAGTAGCAGCATCTAAAACACAGCATTAATTTGAGCGCCAACTAATTACTCCGAGGCATGACTTGGTTTCTGCCCCAGGGATCTGGCTTTTGACTGAGGAAGCAACAAGCCATTGGGCAGTGCCCTGCAGCCCCCCAGGCATGGACGATGCCATTTCTCCCCAGCCCATTTCAGCACACCACGGCTGTGTAAGCCCTGCAAGCCTCTGGGTGCTCCATTTTACTGTGGCCGTGCGCAATCTTGTCTCATGACTGGAGGCATCTGGTCACTGCAAATGTCATGTGTTTCACTGAGTGTTGTGTATGCATTCACAACTGTTTATATAGGAGTAAAGAAAACAGCTCCCAAACTCAGGGTCACAGTTACAACTGCAATTGTGAATGTGAATGTAGGAAGCTTGGCCAGGACCCCATGAGTTGTAACACAGATAGAAAAATACGAGACATGGAGGACAAAGTCTATCTACATCCTGATCAATCGCATAAAAAATGTTAAAATGCTTTTTCTTCTTCTTCTTCTTCTTTTCTTCTTTTTTATTTCCCTCCCCCCTCGAGGAAGTGTAGACCCTGATACATAAATTAATGTCTTATGTTTCACATTCATTTTTCAAACACCACCCAAGGAATTGGTTGGGCTGTGCTGCCCACAGACTGGGAGTGCAAGTAAATGTGAACTAGAGAGCTTATTTCCCAACATGGTAAACTTTCATTACCTTTAGATGGTTCATCTGGAGATAAACCCTGCCACTGATTGGCCCCGTGGAGGCACAGTTCTAACTAAAGGCACCTATATTCTTTCTAGCATCAGCCTGGGGCCACGAGTACTGAAGTATTTTTGGTGGAGGCATCAAGCTGCCCTGAATCAGTTCAGTCCATCATGACTTGGTCTGTCCCTGATGGAGGCAGGCTGTGTTCTGCAGAGCTATTTTGGGGGTGTGCATCATGGTCTCCAGTGCTCCAAGAGGTTGTATTTGCAGAGGTGCAGCGTTAGAACAGAATTACAGGGGTAATTTGGAATGGAAGAGACCTTTGGAACTCATCTCATCCAACATTCTGCTCAAAGCAGTTCTAATCATCTGGCAGCTGTTTCTGCAATGATGACTCTATTATTCAGAGGTTTCCATTCCATACAGAACACCTGACCTCTGTTACCCCCAAGAACAAGGAGATGACTCAGTAATTATGATCCAGAGGGATTTTGCATCCTTTTTTGCAGGTAATTACAAACTCCTGGTTATTACAATAGCTGATCACCCAGTCATTTGATTATACTTATTTGGCACAGGAGCAAAAAAGTAGTATCTCCTCTTATAGATGTGAACCTAGGGCACAAGGATGACATTTGCCAGAGATTACGGTCTGTGTAGAGTAAGAAATTGAGTGGTCATCTCTCAGGGCTGGCATTGTATGGGCTGTCAGCATTCTGTACATTCCTGCTAGTAGTTAGCTGTTACTTATTAAGAGCCACTTTGCTATTGCAGATCATTTTCTGAAGCAAGGGGAGAGGTAACATGGCACTTGTGAGAAGCCAGCTATGTAATGGGTTCCAGTGCTGAGGCTGAAAGTAGGGGAAAATGAAAAAATGCTAACATTGCTGCCGTACATGTGGTAGGCAGCTGTACTAGGGATCATCAAATCTTAAGAAACAGCCTTTCTGACAGTCTGGAATGGGATCCAAATTAGTTAAAGCTGGTTTTGAAAACCAGGAATGGTCCCCGTGATCTCTACTGCTGTCAGTGAGAATTCATATTGCAATGATCAAAAACTGTATGAAGGTCGGTATTGCTGTAACTTGTTCAAATTGAAGGCCTGGAAAAACATACTGAAGACACCTGCAATCAATTTTCATTTTCAAATTCAGTTTATACATAAGTAGGCCTTGGGAAGAATTGAAAGACAAGATAGCCTTGTCTTGAAAGACAAGAATGTTTATGTTTAAACAAGTGGCTCATATGCATGGGCCTCACTCTTCGATCTCATGTCTAGATTTTGGTGACTAATTCTGTTTTATACATGGCCTCACCATGGTTATGTACATATAAATGACATGTAGCTATAAAATGATGCATTACTTCTGAGAAAAATGAAAAGAATATAGCATGGATCACACATGGATGCTTGACTGATTCTGCTTCCTTGAGTGACCCAGTTAAGCTCCTTTGCAACCCTTATGTGGATGTCCCATATTGCCAACCCGAGTTCTGGACACAATCCTGCATACCTGCTCAGGCTTGCCAAACCAGCCAAATTTGTTATGCAGCAATTTCTCACTTGAGGTGAGGTGCTAATGGCACTTGTTCATGTGGTCTCAGCTAGCGTAGGGACTAGTGAATAATGGGTAAGAACTCCGGAGCTGCAAATTCCTGTTGATGTTTCAAACTATATATTAAAAAAACGAAGAAGTTCTGGCTCAAAACTTTGTGGAAGAATATATATTCCCTTTATGGTCCTGTTGGTGCCACTGGAGGATGACTCAGGATCTGACAGCTACCGTGGCTTTATATCCACATCAAAGCTAAGCTTTAGGCCTTCTACCATACCCCATGGGGCCTGAACATTTGATTTTGAATACTTCATTAGCTACACAATTTAGGAATATCAACAACACATAGCATTAAAACCCATCAAAAGCAAGTCTCACGCTCAGATAGAGATGATGTGAGCCTGCTCTCAAGGAGCTGTGTGATTTTCCATTTGAGGGTCAGAAAGGTTTTTTTATTAGCTTGCCTTGCCTTTTAGAGGTCAGACAACATGGATGAAGCCTAGAGATGCTTTAAGGCAAGGACTTTCACTCTCTTCCATTGTGGGATGTATCTTCAGCCAAAAGCAAAGCTCATTTCAACTATTGCTACTTCAACAGTGGTAACAAGGCAAAATAAACTCCCTGGGAATTAGAGAGCAGGCTTTCTATCAGTAGTCTATGTCACTTACCCATCAAAAATTTGCTGCTCATGTACCTTGAACATGATTGCAAAACATTGTGTTTAATCTTTCGACAGTTTAAGAAAATGGTTCTTTATGCACAGATCAAATCTCCTTTGAGTTAAACCTACAGCCCTTTCTTCTCTACAACCTTGGAAAAAACAATCAGAAATAAAAATCAGGACCCCAGAATATCATGTTCAAGATATGTCTGGGAATTTGAAACAGCTTTCCTCCTTCAAATCCATCCCTCTTTTTATCGGATCTGGAGTGAGGTTGAGGCTATTTCAGACCAAGCTATGTAAAATTTCGAAGTAAAATGTTCTTTTCTTGCAATGGGCTGCAATCAGTCTCCTTCCTGCAAGTACAAAACTTTCAGACACAAGGGTATCCCTGACCATCCCTCATGGGCACAGAATGAGGGAAGGCACCTTTTTAGGTAGAGAAAAAGCTACTTAGAGTGTATATCATCATTTGAAGTGCAGCCTAGTTCTCATGAAGTAAAGGGCTACATCACTGGTACAAACAAATTGAATGGCATTTTTTTATTTAGGAAAAGGCTCCAAGATTGACAAGCACATTGCGGGTTTGCAGAATAAGCAGTAGCTGGTGCTCCCATTGTATGTAGCTTAAAACTGTTAAAGTGATTAGACTTGTCCGGATTGAGTTGCAAAAGTGGTTTTTTCTCTTTTTAGACAAAAATCAGAAGTGTTTCAGGTCTGTTCAAGCTCAGTGTTGTTCGAGTTGTCTTCAGTTTTCTTCTCAAACCCACTGTTTTCCCAGCTCACTTTATGCATATCATGGGGAGGCGGGGGGGGATAGGAGTGTAGCAGCTGCAGCCTCTAGAGCACTGAGGATCCAGATTCCTGTTCCTACTGCTGCTGTTGACACTAATCCTGCTTTTCTTCTGGTTTTCTTTTATTCTTCTTACTCATCTCTTTAGCCTACCTGATATTTGGGCTTGAAGAGAAGTTCCTTGAGATCCTGGTATGTTGTCTAATCCTACCATTCAATAGAAATAATGGAGGAGAAGTATTTCCTGTCTGCTCCAGCCATGGGAGATGCTGCTTACTGCAGAAGAGACTGCTAAGGAGAGAAGCACTGGTCATTGCAAGCAGCATCCTACAACCTTATCACCATTCCAGTGTAAAGCTTAATCTCCCATGACCCCAGGAGAGAGATGCACACCAGGCTATTTTTCATTTTCTTACAACCCATCAGCTCCTGCAACTAAACCTGAAACCCCAAATGTCCAAAAGCAGGATGCTATGCCACGGCTGCGGTATAGGCACCCATAGGCCTGGGGTTGCAGGGACTTATCGTTGTGTGTGAGATACAGGTGCAAATGCATCCCTTTCTGTAGCAAGGGCACCGGCACAGGAGGAATAAGGAGCACTGCAGCATGTACCAGGCAAGGACACCTAATTAAATCCTTATTTTTAAAGGCATAGCTGAAGAAATCGGTGCAGCTGTCCTTTTCCTATGTAATAAGGCTGGGTTTAGTGCAGCAATTTGCAGATTGAGCTCAGTATTCTTCCCAGTTTATACCTTAGGCAATAAACCTGTAACCACCAAGGTCCAGGTAACACTGTGCTAGCAAACTATGCTTGCCTGTGCACCTCCTTTCTGGCTGCACAGCAATCCACTGCCCCTGGGACTGGCTCCAGTGTTCCCAGTCTGGCACCGCAGGGTGGGGGTCCGTGGGCTGCTGAGTCCATTCCCTTATGAGGTATTTTCTGTTCTGTGGATACTTAGGTGTTTAGACCATCCTGCTGCTCGTTGGGGTTGGCTTTTCCCATCACCTTTCACAGACACACAAGGCTTATGCCGATAAGATCTTTTTAAGGCTACTGCATTGCTGTTACTTCACTGCTGCTGTGCATGGCAGACGTGCTGTGGCTGGGTGCCAGCTGCCTGGAGAGGAGCCCTTTTTCATGAACAGCAACACAAGCTATGAGCAGTGGGAACTGGTTGTCTGAAGTGGGTGTCAGCAGAAGCAGGGCACATGTACTGGTTGTAGAAATACATGTATGTGTATTTTTTGTAGGCTGGCTGGCACGATATCTATTCATGTGCTGAAATACGGATGATCTGAGGTTGGCCATGACATCCAGCACTGACACAATATAGGCAAACCCAGTAATTTCCTCAGTCTGATCCGAAATGGGCTTGGACTCGGGCCCCTTCCATCTGTGCCCTCAGCTGTGTCGTGGAGTGAAGAGGTGCAGTTTCTGTGCAAGCCCATGACACGGCCCTCACTGCCAGGGCTTCCAGCACAGGATTCTCTGGCACCAGGCTGCCCTCCAGCCATCACTCTCAGGAAGCCAGGAGGGAAATAACATCCCCAAAAGCACAAAGGGGTACACTGGACTTGCCTCCGAGGCCTGCCTCTGGCACCTGTGCCATAGAGGGCTGCAATGTCTGTTACATCTATATAATGTTCTGAAGGGATAAATAGATAAATATTAAAGCTGTTGATGAAAGGAAGCAGTGCCAGCCACTTTTGGCCAGAAGAACGGGAATGCATCCCATTGCCTCAGGTCGAAAAGGCTTTAGATGTTTAGGACTTGCAAAAATTAGAGGGAGGAGGCGTTACTAAGAATATCTGACACATATTTGCTTCATTCACAGACAAATTAACCTTAATCATCCAATTTATAAATCAGCTTTAAGTGAAAGGGCCCCTCCTCACCCCCCACTGCTGCATATTTGGGGGATTAAGTTGTTTGGTTTTAGTGATAAATTAGAAACATCTGCTTCCGCTGACAGCCTGGAATGGAGTCGCCTACAGGAACGTGGCTGGCTGGGCTGGTCTGCTGTGGGGGGGATTCAGCACCAGGGACATGGCCCTGCCCACCTCTGGCCATGGGATCCGAAAGGATCAGGCTGTCCCCCCTCTGCATTGGGACTCAGTGGGGCAGGGGAGGTGCATGCCTGCTCCTGGACTTGCTCAGGATGGTTCCTGGGGAGGTAGGAGCAGTGGTGAGCATCTCCAGCAGTTTGCTCTCTGCAGAGCCTTCCTTTTTAAGGGTGTCTTGGCAGTTCTTTTGTGCAAGTAAAACTGTTTCTGTTATGGGATCATCAGGTCTTAATGTCAAGGAATCCAAACCTTGTGCCAGAGTCATTGCAGAGATTGCTCAAGCGTGAGCAATGATGGCAATAAGTGGCCAGGCCATCCCTTCAGATGAATAAAATGGTCCTAACTGAGGGAACAGAGATGTTTTACAACCCTGGCATATCCCTGCAGAAGTGATACAACTTCCTGATTGCCAAGTTGGAATTGACCAAGAGACACATCACATCAAACTACTTCACTTGAGTGTGCAGCTTGTGCAGGAGATATGAAAACAACTCTCCTGGCTACAAGCTGTTATCTGTGGGAGGGGAAAGGTGGGGTTAAATCCTGCCAGATACAGCAATCCAAATATAACCTGGGCATCCCTGGAGCTGCACCTACGGCAGACCCAGTCTGTGCACCTCCTTATGACACCCACACAAAGCATTGATTTGATCTGGGTGTATTGTGGCTTTCACTGCAGAGGTTTAATACATACCCTGTTGGGCTGCAAAACCAGATGTATTACGTACACCAGTCAGATATTTTTTTCCTAGCCTTTGGCAATCAAAATTCTCAGACAGAAGCCCTGACTCTCAGGGACAGAGCATGGCTGCAGGAAGGGAGAAAACAAGATGATGGGTGGTTTCTAACTGCTCCTGTTCCCAAGATGCCCCCTTCTTTTCCCCCTGGATATTTTGCCCAGATCAGTTTAGGGATTATGTACACTTAATCAAGATTTTCCTATAATCTATCAGATCTATCAGAGCAAGGAACTCCAGGCAGGTTCAGAGCAGTATCTCAGACCAGCTGTACAGAGCAGGTACTACAAGCTGGGCACCTCCTGGTGGTGCAGGAGGCACTGTTCAGGTGTGACACAGGGCAAAGTGTATTTATTTCTGAGTAACTCCAGGCAGAGAAATATTGAATTAGGACTGAGGTTTGCAGCCTGTCAGCATGCAGGGAGTCATCCTAGGAGTCCTGCAGAGGAAACTCAATTCTCCTTAAAAAGCTGAAGGCAGCCTGCAATGCAGCCTCTGAAACCCCATTCCAATGTAAAGCAGCAGCATCCATTTGTAAAGCTTAAAATAGAGAGAAATGCAGCCCCTTCACTAGAAAAACAAATAAATACTCATTGCACAGCTATGGAGGTCCATGAAGGCTATGCAGCACAGCCCCCCTGAGACCCCAAGGGCCAACCATGGCCAGAGAGTACCTGTTTTCTCTGGGGCTGCAGGAGTGAGGGGAGAGTGATCTCTACATTCCCATGAGGGACAATCAGATATATGATGAAGTTGATGATGATGAAGTTGAATCAGTACAGGGAATGCTTTTTCTTTATTTTCTTTTTCCTTTACCCAAGACAGGGGGAGAAGTGAAAACTCCTTTCAGGAGAGGAGCAGGAGCTGTTATCCAATAACCAGGCCTTTATGCAAGCTGTTTTGTTGGAGCATAGACTAGCCTGTTTCCACTCCCAAAATCACAGCCTCTCCCAGGAGGGCACATCAACCACCATGACTTTTAGGAGGAATGGCTGCCAGCAAACCCTCCTCAGAAGCCCCCTGTGAGGGAGTGGTAAAGGGCAGCCTGTGGAAGACAGGAGGTGGGAAGGAATGCAGACCAGGAGAATGGAAGATCTATTAAAAGACGCGTGGGACTGGGAGGGTGGCTAATGCAGGGCTATGATCAAAGGCTGTCCTCAGGTTTAGGGGCCTAAAAAAGGACAGTCTCTGGAAGACTGCACATCTGTGCAGAGCTGGACCTTGCAAATAATTAAATGAGCCAATAGCTCTGGAAAATAAATACCAACATGGTGTCAGAGTGGATGCAAAGAGTAATCTAGGCATTTCTCTGCACTTCCGCTGTTTAATGACAGTGAAAAAGAATTTGAAAGAGCAGTCTGGGATGTGTTAGGGAGGTGGGTTCAACCCCCAGGTGCATTGAAAGGCAGCAGACTGGCGCTGTGCAGGAACATCAGTGCAGGGCTAGCAAGGTTGGCGTAACATCAAGTTTTTATAGACTGCTGAAAAGGGAAAAGACTTTCAGTCTTGAGTTGTAAGTGCTAGTGAGAATAGCAGATGCATGTTCCAGCACAGCGAGAGTCCCCCTCCAAGAAAAGGGAGAGTTTTCCTGGAGAAATCCAGAAAAAGTTCAGACTTCTCTCTTTTTTTTCCAAGGAGTAGAAAAACCAAAGGATGTCCCTCTCTCTGCAGCTCACAGATCAGTTTCCCCTGTGCTGTGGTGATGGGACTCCCACACTGGCCTGAATCCAGCCACAAGGTCCATTGGATCAATGGAAAGAGGTGGGATGAGCAGGCTGAACACAAGTTTTCAGCTCTGCCCTTTGAGCTCTTCTTGGTTTTGTAGCAATGTCAACTCCCTCTTTTTATTGCATATTTTTAAAACTACATCTCAGGTCCCACCTCAGCTATTAATACCCTCTCCACTCTCATTTTTCCTGAAAGAAAAATATATTTATTGAAGAATGTAGCTAAAAATGAGAGAAATAAAACAGAGCACATGAATTGCAATACATGTGAGAAACCCATTCCCTTACCAAACAGTTCCTTCCCCAGCTTTAACCTTGGACTTTTGCCAGATGATCCTGTTTGTTGCAGGATGTCAGATTTTGGGTTTGGGGTCTTTCCAAAGGGGAAGGGGAGAGTATGATCTGAAAATGGGATGGGTGGCCTGATGGTGTCCAAACACAGTCAACTATTTCCATTAAATATTGTTTGAGATTTGGCCTCCACTCCTGTAGCCTGCACCCCCTTTGGGTCTGAGAGACACGATACTCACACGGATGAGGAAGACAAATCCAGTAGACAGACTGAAGATGAGCCAATAGGTTTACGCCAGCACAACATATGGCCTATCACATCTCTCAGCCTAGGAAAGATTGCTCCCCACAGATTTCTGCTAGGTTTGCCCAGACTCAGTGAAACATAACAGCCAGTGAGACTTTTCCCCTCTTTCCCTCTGGATTATTTTATAACCACATCCCTGTCACTGCCAGGATATTTTTCCCATTATGCATAGCCTATTCTTTCCCTTTAAAAGTGGTCCTCATTATCCTCTGTGATAAGAATTAGTTTTATACTGAATAGTTCTGTCCTTCCCAATACATATACCTTAAAGAACTGTGTAGACTGTTTGATCACATGGTTCTATCTCCCCACTAAGGTTTAGTGAAAATGTAAAGTGTCTTCAAAGACTTGAATCAGGTGCTTTGCAGTTCTGTCTTCATTGCTTTGAGATATCCCATCTGCATCCAACATCAGGTGAGGCCAGACAACCAGAAACAGATTCACACTGCTTTTCCAATATGAAAACTGAATCCCAATTTATGGAGAATATGAACAATTTATTTCAGCATTGGGAAATCAGGGTAATCTAGATTCCTTCTTCAGCTCAACAGAGAAACTACTCTACTGATCTGCACCTCTTACTCTAGAGACTGGGAGCAGAAATGAATGCCCTTTTCTGACAGTTGCAGCCCAATGTCTGTAACTAAACTGTAAATCTGCCCAGTAATTATCTCATTTGCAGCCTTTGTTTTTCAGGTGGGACCATGAAGATGAGCTCTAGATTGCTCTGCCAAGGCAATCATATAATTGCACTGCTGTCGACTAACATAGAAGTCACTTCAGCAGTGAAAATGGAGTTTGACCCGTTTACATCAGTGACAAACAACTTCTGGGAATTAGAAACACTGTAATTTTTTTTAATAACCTTTATTTGTATAATAAGTTGCAGTCTTAGGATTTTCACTCTGGTGTGAGGTTAAGTTTGTCTTGTGAATCTAAGTTGTCATTTTATCCTTTGCAATGTGTCCCTTTGGTAACATGGATGTTATGTGATCATGCAATGACAGTATATGTAATGTTGATGTAGCATCTGTTTAAGGACTCTGTAAATTAAACTTACCAGTGCATGAGACAGACCTGTGAATGGACGTGTCACAGAGAATTAAGGATGTAAGTCAGCTTTGTGAATGGGTCAGACGAGCTCCTCCTGCAAGAACTCAAACCCAGCCCTCAGAAATGTGGATTTCCATCTACCTTCTCACCTTGTCACTGTGACTGAACTGTGAATAAATGCAACAGTGAATTGTGAAGATGATGGAAGGAATGAAATAATAAAACACTACATTCTTTCTTTGCACAATTCCCTGTCACTGCTGTTGAGCCAGAAGCAGTCCCTATGTCTGAGATATTCAATTTCAGAAACCTCCCTGTTTCCTGTGTCAGTAAGCAATATGGAGCAGGACCAGCTTTACCACCTTTGCTCCCACCAACCCATCAGATTGGTGGGGTATTGTAGAGGAATGACAAAGAATAGGCAACCACTGGGAGAGGGAAATACACTTCCCAATCCTTACTCCACGTAGTCCTCACCCAGGTGGCACCTGAAGGAGGTGTCCCTAGCTCTCCTTTTTCAGAGTTCAGCAAGGGTGGTGATGGTGGGCTTCCCACTTGGCACAAATTTAACCCAGGGGCAGCTTCAAAGTGAACCAGGATTTTAGGATTTCCTCTGTGACAGTGGGCAGACATATCAGCTCCTCCACTTCCAGTTTTGATTTTCTGCACCCTTTCCCCTGCCCGCCCTGCTCAGTGTTTTTTTACTCTTAAATGTATTTCCTACAGCATGACCTACAGCAACAGAGCATCAGGGGAATTGACAGCCCTACATTCTCAACAGGGTAAATCTGCTCCAGTAGCACAGCTGAAACTGTCCCAAGTCAGGTGAAACAGAGAGCAGGCACTACAGGAAGAAGGGATTTCCTCCCTCTTGAGCTATAGAACACAAGAGTTGTGTGATTTCTGCAGCAGGTTGCTGTTATTGAATTTCCATAGCTTGTGCTGCTCCAAGGGCTGTGGGTAATGCTGCGCTCACACCCATATTTTCCTAAAACTTCAGCCTGAAAATCTTCATAATTTCCTTGAAAATGAGTGGGTTAGAGACATTAGCCACCACTGCGAGTATCAGGTTTTGGGCAGCTGGCACGCAGGCAATCCTTGCCTCAGCCTCGCCTGGGTAATGGTAACCAGAGCCCCAGGGGAAAAAGGGAGCAAAAAACCACTAATCCATTTACACTCTCACCTACCCAGACTAAACTTGTGATTCATCACTTACGCTTGGCATTTCATTTGTATTTAACAAACACACATTCTCTCCCAGCCGACACATACTCACAAAGCACACTGCTGGTAGCAGGGGAAGCACAAAAAGTTAAATGACCCTGAAAAACCCCAACCAAACAGAAGAAATATACCAGCAAAATACCAAATGGATATATTTGTACAGGTTTAATATGTTAAATGCAGGAGCTTAACTTTGCAAGAGAACAGCCCTGAAGTAACAAGTTTCTATGAAACCATAGCAACAACAGTTCAAGTGAAGATTTGGAATGATGATGGAATCATTCACAAGCAAAAAAACCCAAATAATCTCTGTTTTGGCTTGGTGGAATGTAAGATTAATACTAGATAGAGAGAAATATTTCAAAATATTTTAGGCAATTGAGTCACCCTAAACCCTGTGAAAGGCAGACATTTAAAACTATTTTTTCCCAGAAAATTACACCTTTGATTTTCAAAACTATCTGTCTTGTAACTTTCTGCTGGGAATGTTGTGTGCATAAATGTCCAAGTTTATTATTCTTCTCTTACAAGACAAGATACATAAATAGATATCACTGAGACTCTACTACAGTGTATTTCTAACAAAATAACATGTGTTCCAGCAAAAATATTAATTTTTCTGAAAGATGTCTCTATTGCGTTCCCTTCTCCTAATGCATTTCAGAGAAGTCAGTTCAGGAAAGTAGAATGAGTTACAACTTACCTTCACACTCGAGTAGATGACAGACGATTTTTCAGGGAAAGCAACATGCTCCGTTTGGGTAGTGTAAGAGTTGTGAATTCAAGCCAACAGGTAATTTTTGGTGATTCAAAATCCTTTAAAACAAATCTAAATGCTGTGATGGCAAATAAAGTACTTTTTGAAAAGGTATCTGAGGCTTGATGCTCTTGCATAGAGTTTTGTAACTGTCTGTCTCAGCTAAATAAGCTCTCGCTTCTTTCCTCGGCCATTTGCCAACTTTTCTAATTCAAAGCAACTGTGAGCTTGCTGTAAAACTCTTTCTGGAAGGGGCTCAGCATATAACATGGAGCGAGGAGCAAGCATGTGCTCCAGACTGACGTGGTATATGACAGAGTCCTAACAGGACGTGGGGCACATCCTCCCCAAGGTAACGTTATATCATCTTTGGAAAGCTTAATAGGCTATGCTGTCTCCTTCTTGGTAAAAGCACAGAGAAGAGGAAAAAATCATGCTGATTCTGGCATGTAGTCCCCTCAGCGTGGGATTTGGGAGGAGCAGCATCTGCCTCAAAGTGCAGGAAGGAGAAACAGCCTCAAATACATAAAGTGCTCAGAGCTCCCAAAGGAACCTGGACCCCAAATCAGCCAAAAGACACTAGTCCTTGGTCTGAGGCTTTGGGGACAGGTCCAGGGATTTCCTTCAGGGCTTCCTCTGCTAGTGTAATGTGAAGTGCCCCTATCATGGGGACACCCAAGATGAGGGTCATTGCTAAACACAACCACAAATATCTTGACTTTGGAGAATTTCAAACTTGGGGTTTTGGATAGTTCCAAAACACACTCATGGCAACGATCCTATCTTCTGAGACACTGTCAAGTTTTAAATAACAGAGGTATGGTTTTCAAAGGCATCCACTGTTCTGCTTTGCTCAAATAGTGAAGCATGTAAAATGTTGTTCATAAGGAGAGGTGGCTATGACCGTGTCAAATTTCTCCTTTTTGCAAAGAACTTATTTCAGCCAGTTATGTTTGACACATGTGGTGTGCATTTATGAACCTATGGAAAAGGTCCCCTTTTGCAAATATGAGTTTTTTCTGCAGAGTAGCTAAAAGCAAGGAAAAAAAGGGCACCAAATGATAAAAGTATTGTGATTTGAGAAGTTTCAGTCTCTGAGTTTACCCCATGGGTACTATAACAAACTTTTGTTTAAAAAATGAGGGCCCTCAACAACCTTCCTCAGACTATACCCCAACTCATTCAGCACTTTATCCAACTGACCTGCTGATGCTAAGGTCACATAAAGTTTCTCGTTGTTGCTGCTAAGTGACTTTGGTTTTGTCAGCCGTATTTTCTTATAAAACTAATGACAGTGAAGATGGAATAATTAGACTGAAAATTTCAAAGGTGTTTTGATGCCCCTAAAAGAGAAAATTAATCTTCTGTGAACAGACAAGTCAGTGTCAGGATGCCACTTGTGACATGGCTAATAAAGATCTGGTTCATTTGGCTGTTCTAATTTCCATGACACTGAAATATTAAGTATTTAATATTTCAAACAGAATTAAAAAACAATCCTATGCATTCAAAAATGTAGATAAAGTACTGCCCAAAGCTGAGTGAAAGAGTTTAAGGAAAACAAAACATTTTTTTTCCTTATAATGGAGTTTCATTCCAGTGCTAAACGGTAATAACCAGGATGGAGAAAACTTTGTTACCAAACCATATGGTACTGTGAAGACTTCAGTATATGATTTTACAGGTCTCAATTTTCCCCCAAATTATTCCTATCACAGTGTTTTTATTTTGCTCTATGGATCTGCTGGTAAGCTTAGTTGCTGGTGGGCAACAGTGAAAGTAGAAATACCATCTTATCATGTCACTTTAAATGTATCTAAGTGATTTCTGTATCTGAATTTTTACTTAGTGATTAGGCATATCTTTTTAGATACTGTTGCCTCTGAAACCTTGTACCTGCATGCTTATGGGAATTAAACAGAAGTTTTAAGGATTACCCAGAGAGTGTTGCCCTCATGCTCTCAGTTGATCTATTTCTGCTTCTGTTTAAGGAAGCATAAGGTGGTGCTTCCCCTTCCTGATGAGTCTTTCTTGGGGAAGCAATGAATGTTGCCCATTACATGGGAGAACCCCCCAGGTTTTCTAACAGTCTGTGGAGAAGACTTGCAGGAATTATGAACCTGGGCTCTGCCACTGATTCATACCTAGCCCTGGGCTAGGAATCTTCCTCTCTGCCATTTATTTACCTGCCTTATAGCAATGTGGCTAAGGCTAAATAGCCATAGGTGAAGTAGTAAGTAAGATTAATCACACTAATTTTATAGTAGTAATAATTAAAATCAAATATTTCTTCTAAGCTTGTTAATGTTTTATGCCCTCTGAGGCTACCTGAGTAGTTTTCTATGGTCCACAACACAAAGTTAAAGAACCAGCTGTCAGTTCTGCTCTTAGGTTATAGGGAGGGAGGATTAAGGGGGAAGATGCAGCTAAAGCTTTGTCAGAGGGACAGGGATATGAGCTCCAATGTAGCAAAAGTCTTACAAGGAGGAAGCTGAATCTATTTCATTTGCTTACCAGGCTTTTCAGATTTGAGGTAGGAGACAAGGGTTAAAGCAAAGGAAAAATTAGAAAGTGATCTGCAAGCCTTGGAGGGTTAAGTGTTCAAGAGAAAAGAAGAATCTTTTGGAAGAAAGATTTTATGTTTATAGAGTGGTTCACTGGTGGCCATGATAGGCTCAATTTTAATCCCTCTAAAGTTACAGTTCGAGGTAGCTATTTCATAACTTAGCACTTCACCAGAACATTGATTTTCCTGCTTTTGGCTCTGTCCAGACACAGCTGAGGTAGCATTGAGCTGCTAGCTGCAGCACTGTACTGGGAACTGCTACATGGCATTCATGTCCTCCCAGGTATAGCAGAACAACTAATATAGGGTTTAGGAAAAAAGGAAACATTCATCTCGAAGAAATTTCAAAGGTGGAAGAAAACGCCTCCTGGCTCACCTGTGAGTGAAAGTGTTCACATGGTCCTGTGTATGTGGACATTAGCTGCATAACAGCTTGTTACACCTTGAAGACAAAAAACATGAATGTTTGTAAGAGGTGCCTGAGAGTACATATGCTCTAAGGAATACAGTTGTCACACCCTCGACAAATTGTGATCTTTAATCCTATCAGGTGGCAGGCAGCTGAGACTTTTTCCTGATGACATCTTTAAGTCCCTTCTCTGACCGAAATGTTTTAAGACTCAGCAGGTTTTAATCAGTATTAAGGATGTTTCCAACACAAGTATCTGAACTAGAAATCAAACAAAATCCTTCACTTTCAGTGAACCACTGAGAAGTTGTTTTGTTGGCAGGAAGGAGTTTTGATTTTGTGGTATTAAAAAGAGAAGTATTCTTTGATGCTTGGATTTGGGATTTTCCTGTGTTATGGCTGAATGCATTGAAGTCCATATAGTGCTCAGTTCAATTGCCAAGATGTAGATGTAAATCCATTTTACCTCAATATTGAGAGAATGAGCAGGTTTATAAGGCACAGTGAACTCTAGGAGGTCACAAAGCTGCTAAAAGCCAGAAGCCTAATTCTTTTCTCATACAAGAGACTGGCTTCATCCTGGTAAACAAAAGTATGTCAATGTCCAGTGGCCCTAAATGAGAAGAAAAAGCAGTTATTACATAGAAATAAGATGTCAAGACACATGGAATTTTTTTCCTTAGTTCGATGAGGGGTTTTTTGGATGGTGGGTTTTATTTTGTGTGTGTTTGTGGGGTTTTTGTTTGGTTGTGGGGTTTTTTTTTTGTTGTTTATTATTTGGTTTGGTTCCTTTTGATCACTAGCTCCTGGCATTTGCAGCTTAACAGAAGAGGAAGGGATGGGAGGTCTGCTTTTAAGGGGCCCTTCTTTCATGACAAGTCATGACCCACTTTAAGGGGTGCTGATTTTTGATTGATAAGAAGCTCAATATGCTCTGGCTTGCAGCCCAGAAAGCCTGTGTGACCAGCAGGTCTAGGGAGGTGTTTCTGCCCCTCTCTCTGCTCTGCTCTTGTGACTCTCCCCCTGGAGCTCTCTATCCTGCTCTGGGGCCCACAACACAGGAAGAAGGTGGAGCTGCTGGACTGAGAACAGAGGAGGGCTACGAAGCTGTTTAGAGGACTGGAGCATGTCTTCTGAGATGGCAGGCTGAGAGAGTTGGGATTGTTTGGTCTGGAGAAGAGAAGGGTCCAGGGAGACCTTATAGCTTCTTCCAGTACCTAAAAGAGCTACAAGAGAGCTGGAGAGGGACTTTTTATGAGGGCATATAGTAATAGGACAAAGTAGAATGGCCTTAAACTGACAGAGAGTAGGTTTAGATCAGATATTAAGAAGAAATTCTTTACTGAGAAGGTGTTGAGGCACTGGAACAGGTTGCCTCATCCCTGGAAGTGTTCAAGACCAGGTGGGACGGGGCTTTGAGCAACCTGAGTGGGTGGCATCCCTGCCCATGGTAGGGGAATTTGAGCTAGATGATCTTTAAGGTCCCTTTCAACCTAGACCATTCTATGAATCTATGATTCCCAGTTAGTGCACTCATCTGGAGACATCCAATACATGAATGGCTGCAAGATGGGGACACATCGATTAAAAACAGCTCATGTCCAGATGACTGTGCAGGTGCTGGGGCTGCACACCTCAGGGGGGCACCTAGGTACTAATGGATTAACTCTACATGCATTTTTTATCTATATGAGATGCAAAGTGCAATTCCAACAGGGCCTGTGACTTTTCAAATAAGTATAATTTATTCCAAGCCTACATTTGCTAGAAAACACAGTCCAAATCTCCTTTACCCAGTGAGATTACCTACCTTAAGACACCTCTGCTCTGCACTTCCATTGAATCATTAGTCACCAATGCAAAGCTAGCATGCTGGGTTTAAATCTTATCTGCTTGGAACAGCTTGGAACAACTGTGGTATACTTAGTGTTTTGAAATCAAATGTTTTTTGTGGCAAACAGTACTGCATATTACATTTCTTACCCTCCAGTGAGTCAGATCACCCCAGTGTTAGGGCTTAGAGTCTTAATGGGGCAGAGCATTGCAGCTCCATTGCCTCCACTACACATTTGCAATAAAATTTTAGTTGGAGTTTCACTTCACATGCCTACACTTCCACGTAATGAGGGTTTCTCTGGCACCACTCACCCCTCCCCACCCCCTTTGCCTTCAACAGCACACTTTACCAGCAGGAGTCTTAAATACCAGAGCCCAGACTCGCAAAGATGTTTTGATAACTCAGTCCATCACAGAGATTCACAGGGCTCCTGAAATGAGTGGAGGCTGTTGTAAGCTGACAATATCTGCCAAAAACAATGCTTTGTATAGGTCTTATAGCTCATTTTCTCTCTTTTCTCAAAGGCAGAGAGAGTGACCATTGTATCAAATGCAGACCAAAGGATCTCTTCTCTGAAAGCTGCACATCTGTGTTTCTCAGAAAGTGTCAGGGTAATATCACTGAGTTCAGGCCCTTCCTCAATGTTAAAACAAGGTCTACCTTCACATTACCTTGAGTGGGAGTTAGGATCTCACATGGGCTAAGGTGAAGCCCTTTCACAGGAATAGAGACATTTCACTAAATACCCAAGTTTTTATTTCTTCCAAATCTACACAAACCATTTATGATGGAAATGGAAATAAAATCCATATCTGTCAGTTCATGTCCCTTTACGAGCAGTATTACTGTTTTCATCTTATATGTGATTGTAGAGATGTACCCTCCAGAGCCACCACATCTTCCTCTGCATGAGGTTTCCACTTACCAGGGTCCTTTATTTTAGTAAAGAGGAAATAAACTGCTAGTTTATCTTCTGTTCATATTAGCTAGTTGGAATGAAAACGTGCTTGCTATTCAAGATAGTATAGCAATAATGGCTTACATTTATTTCTCTTCTGCCAAGTGCAGCAGAGCAGTAACTAGAGATAAGCCTGAAAGTAACAGAGACCCATTAAAAATTAGCACACATACTGATTCAGGAGGATTGGTCAACCAAATACTTCTTCCAAGCATTCTGAAGTTTTCCCTTCCTAGGTGCAGTAGTGTGTACAAGAGAGAAGGCAAGCTCTGCTGGCCCTGGGGTGCAGCACGTGGAATTCTCATTCGTGCTCTGCTGACATCAGTGAAGTTCCCACAGCCCTGCTGCTACTGACATGCTGCAGGCAGGAATCCAACAGCACTACCCATCAAAATATTCAATCCTAGGCTTTAATTCAGTTATTACAATGTAGACCTGTTGACACTGGAGACCACAAAGAGATATCATGGCATCAGCAGTACCCAAGCACCCTGTGCTCCCTCAGTTTTGCTGTGTCCCTTGCCCAGGACTAAAGGGTACATTACAAAGGTCATGCTTCTACAAGCCCCTCATTTAAAGTCCTTATGAAGAAGAAAACAGAAACTACACACAAAAGTGAACAACATTTCTCTGCTTGCACACATCAGTCTTAACTCACTTTAAATGTTGACACAAATTTATTCAGCATTACAAATAAAAACTACTTATTTTTGTTCTCTTCTATTTCAACAGGATAGGCCAAGAAAGGACTTTTATCCCATTTCTTACTCCACAGGGCTATGCATAGTGCTCTTTGAGTCACAAAGAAAACATTATCAGCTTGAACTACTTTTGAGTTTCCTCATTTTGTTTGTTCAAAGACAAAGTCACCCGATTCACTCTGGGTTATCTGGAAGCAGTCTGCAATGTGCTAGCTGAGTGCTTTGACCTTTAGCATATTCTGGAGTTGATTGGTTTGGCCATCCATCTTCTTCACTTGTTGAAACCCTCACTTAGCAAAGAAAGGCCAACAGCCAAGTCTGCGTGAAAAATGTGGTGCAAAAGGAATCAATTAAGAGGAAGGCATATTTCATTGGGTTTCCCATAGACACTGAAGATTATGTAGAATTTGAAAAGTTGCCTGAGGTGCCTCGACCTCACAATTGCTGACAAATTATGACTATATTACACTATTTTGATAAATCTTTTTGGGAAAAATAATAATCTTATGTGATCCCATCACCCCTGTACAAAGCAGTTAATATTCCTGTTTCTTACAATGATCTAACTTCTACTGTTGATCCCTCCAGTTTCTTTCTGACTACCTTGCCAACTCTAATTTAACACAGCTAAAACCAAACTTTATTTTCCTTGTCTCATCTCCTGTAACTATCACTTTTTCCCCAGGAATATTCCCAGGAATATGAAGAGGGGAAAAAAAGAGATGAACAAGCTGATACAGCGTTAGGAATTTAATCACAGCTTTCAGGCAGGGTTCTCCAGAATATGCCCACTCTGCTGTGCCATGTACACATTCAGACTTGCCACATTCCCAGCTCCAAAGTCCGGAACAAATGCAGGGGTCAGTGCTATGTTTGTTTTACCACTAACATTGCTAGTGCTAGGCATTGGTACCAAAGCAGCCCTGGGCTTGTAGATATGCCCTTTCCAAACAAGGACACCAAGCACAGGGCTAAAGGTCAACTAAAGCTCCCATTTGCTCAGTGACCCTTGGATCCACAACTTCTCCATTGCAGCATGACACAAAGGGGTAGAGGATGTCCTTTGGGCAGAGTAGCCCATAGCCTGATGGTCAGGGCACCCTTCTGAGCATTGAGAGATCTAGACTTGAACTCCCTCAGGCTCAGGGTAGGTCTTAACCTGCATGTAAAACTTCCCTAGACAAATGCTATTTATAAAAGTCTATTGAGTCCAGGGATGTGAAGGGCTGCATCTATTCTAATCATATTTTACATGGAGACAGTCCTTCAAATATAAAGGAAGTGCAGACAATATCACAAACCTCTCAAAAATGGGGTTTATGAAAGTCGTTCAAGCTCTATTGGCCTTGAACATAGGAGAAAAAAACTCAATGTAAAAGAAATTCAAACACCAAAAAAAGTAAATTTTTTAAGTATACATGCATAACAATTTGTGGTGAAATTTTGACAGTCCTGTCCAGACAGAAATATGGCATTTGGATGAGTCTCAGTACAGTTACCCAGTCTCAAAAGTTATTATTAATTTCTAGCAGTTAGTCACTAAAGTATAAAAGAATTGGATAAGAAAAGGCCAGGACAGGAATTGTACTGAATAACCAGGAAGACAAACGCATTAAAAAAATACACATTTATTTTACCTGCTGAGAGTGGCTTGAATGAATGGTGAAACTAAAGAAGTCCCTTACCTGAAAAGGGGCAACTTTTCTACATAATTCAGGAAATGTCCTACCTTCCAACCCACCAGTGTGGCCCTTGGTCTGTGCTTCACTCAGGCAGAAAGGGCGGCTGCCAAGTGCAGCTCAGGGATCATGCCATGAGACAACCAGCCAGCCAGTCTTTAGTGCTATCTTCAGAACCCAGCAAATATCAGCCTTGCACACAAGGCACCATACGGTTCTCCCTGACTGCACATACAGCTGGCTTGGGTTTGAAGAAAGCATTATCTGACACCCTCCTGCAAATGATTCGAGGGTTACTCCAGGATAAAATGGCAATTGCTCATGAACACCAAACAGTACATATGGATACACATGTATATTCAATTCTGCTGTTCCTTCTCTGGCTGTCTGATAGACTTTCTTTCCGGCTGCTAAACTGCTATCAGAGGGTGGCATGTCTTTTTTTAAATGTTCTTTAATTTAATGGAGAGAGGATTCTTTTAATTTTTAATTGACACCATCCCCCAAAGCTAAGACAAAACTAATGCAGGGAGGCTGAAGCTTCATTAATTACAGATGGCCCCATTGTACAGCAGTGGAGCAGGATGCAGCCTGCTCTACCAGCAGAAACCTAACTAAAAGGATTCAGCATTAAAAAAAATCATTTATGCTCAGTCTTTTTGGAAAGTCTGGAAAGATCCATGCCATTAAATTTCTGTTAATAAAACTTTATTGTCTATGGATGCCTTTCCAAGTGAGTAGACTGCTGGCTCTATGCATTTCCTGACCTATACAAATTCTCTGACACTAATGGTAACAAAATATAGCTGCTAGCTTTCTGAAATGAAACTTCTGATTAAGAACAAACAAATCACTGTTGTCACAATTAGCTTGACTACCTAAACCTGATGAGGTACTGTAACAGCAGTGACCACAATAAGCAATTTATCTCAAAAAGCTGGAACATTTATTTTTGTTAGCACAAAAATCTGTCTTCATGCGTTCAGAGATGTACCAGAAAGACCAGAAGTTTAAGTTAGCAATTTCAGCAGGCACAGCTGAAGGTTTTAATGCTTATTCTAGATCTCCAGAGCATGTTGCTACCTTTGCTACCTTTGTGCAACCAAGTATTATTCCTAACAGAAGACTTGGGATCAGGTCATGGTGGCACATGAATGTATAGTTTTTAAATAGACAGGCATTGGGGAACACACTATCACAGGGTGCAATCCAAAATACAGACTGACCTTATCTAGCAGTTCCCTGCTGCCAAAATGGGGTGTTTGCCCCCCAGCATTCTTACCTGTGTTCCCACTGCTCGTCCTCCCACTCGATGGATACCTCTGTGGGCAGATTCAGCACGTTAATTTGGCACAAACTCACCCAGCAAGAAGTTACATTTTTTTGCTGTCAAGTTAACAAGGTGAAAGAGTCACTGAAGGGTCCAGAGTGCATCAAAAGCAGTGCAAAGAGCCATGACCCGGAGCAGGGATGGAGGGGCTCCCTACAGCAGGATATAGGCCACTGGCTTTGGAGGTGCCCACCAAGCAGGTTAGACCTGTGTGGCTGAATATGTTGCCACTCGTGGGCATCACCACCCTCTTCTCTGCAGGCTGACTAGCCCAGAGCAAGTGGCAGTGGCCTATGCCATGGGCTGTACAAGATGCTGCAGTTCATGGCACGGTTCAGTTTTCAGAAATGTGGCTGGAGGCAATGATACCACAACCACTGCTGAGAGAGGGAGTGCACAAACTTTCCCGGATAGTGGGATTTGATTTAGGTTTGAGAAACAGAGACCAGAATATATAGGTCTTCATTCTGGGTTCTTACTAGAGTGCCTCAAGCAGAAGATACTTCAATATTACATCCTCCTCCCATGGTGCTGTGGCTCTCAGCATCCCTTTCTGTGGGACTGATGAAGGCTGCCTGCAGGGGCATTGCACTCTCATAGCAAAACCTGGTGCCTGAGTAAAGCAAAGCACGGTGCAGATGGAGGAAACAGCAGTGGGGAGCAGTCCAAACCTGGCTGGTGGGATGATGTGGTTTCAGCCAGGCCATGGGAACAACAGTCCACATGCGTGGCCAAATGGCGTTAGGGGAAAAAGGAGCAGGAAGGGGAGGAGAAGAGTGTTAATGTTCTCCTTGCCGTTGCCAGGGACAAGTGCCCCTCCAGCTTCACTGCCCAGGGATGGGAGACAGCCAGAGGCTGGGACCTCCCTTCTCTGTCCTTACCCAGCCCTCCAGCTCAGCCTTCACTGCTTGGAAATGAAGGTACAAATGTAATATGAACAGCAGCAACGAATTTGGAAAATCATGGAACACAGCAGAAGCTGGAGTGGTAACAAGCCCAGAAAGCTGCAAAGCCCATCATGGCCATGCCCTGTTCCTGTCTAAGGCAGGGAGCTGTTTAACTAACTCACCACAGCAAAGAGGAGAGCATGAAGCCTTAGATGAACAAACTTATCTGTGTTTGGATATGGACGTCTAAAAGAAAAATTCCAGTCTTATGTACCCTTATTATTTTAGTCTTGTGTGTGCTTCCTAACCCATTGCTAATTCAGTCCATCTATAGTGAATAAACAGATCAGTATTCTGGAACGTGTTTTTAATTACAGTGCTGTTTCTTTTTAATGATGAAAAATGAGGATGTCCTTTCTCTGTCCAATGTGACCTGTTTTCTATAGGGTTTCTATTTTAAAAGTTTTCAAATATCTTTCTTTTCTTGTTCCAAAATGTCCCTCTTCTCCACCCCTTATATTTCCTGTACAGCATTTTAACTCCATAGTAACTAATTGTGCTGTGAATATATTATCCTCACAGACATGAGAGAGACCTTTAATTTCCATAGTGCTGTTTTCCAAAGTTTCTTGAAGTTTCCCAAGTGACTCCAGCCAAACAACTCAGAAGTAATAGTGCTGCAAGGCAAAAGAATTAGATCATTAGGAATTGCTAAGAGATCATGGGCTCTATGTCTTTTTGCACTAATGTATCTTTGTGCCTTTCTGCAGCATTTAAACGGGCTCATTAAGGGTTGCTCTGGTAGCACAAAAGTACCTGAGTGGACTCACACATAAAAGGCTTATCTTTGAGGCACACAATTACTTTGGTTCCCAAATGGCCCCAAATGCAGAGAGCACAACCATGGCTTTAATGATCATTCTTTGACACCTTCTCTGTCACTAAAAGCCTGTCCTTAGAGTTAGAATAGAGCACCTGAAAACTGGAATGATTTTCGTAGGGTATTTTGATATTTTTAAGCATCCCTGAACAGGATGTTCCTTTACCCACATCTGGCTGCTGTTGAAGTCACAGGGAGAATCCCATCAGCATCAGGGACATGTGAGCTGGGAGGCAGAAGTGCATCGCACTGTGCGCAGGTGTATATTCCCCCCTTGGACTTGCTCAGCCAACCAGAGCCAGCAGCAGAGCATGTGGCACCAGGCAGCACTTTTCCTAACCCAAAGTCCATCACAGTGAGGAACAGGCTACTGCCATCCCCAGGTACCCTCCTGATGCCAGTGTTGAGTGCAAGGAGTAATGGTAACTTTTAGAGGGGTTGAAGTATCAAATGGGTTTGAACATCGCTTGCAAAGAAAGAGGTAAATTTTTCCTCATAATTTCTAAGATAAAATTAGTGTTTTTTCTTCTCCAACAAAGGCCATGATTACAGCCCAATGTAGCAAGGAACTTTATACATAGTCACACCAAGAAAGAGAGTGTGGCTTAATCTTTCCACTTGTATACCAACACATACACAAGGAGATAACTCTCTTACCACTTCCCTCTATTTCCCACATAAGCTAAACTATTCTTTCCATCTCTATGATAGAATTTGAGTGTGTGTATGGTTTTTACCCACAAAAAAAGGAATTTGCTATGTTCAAACACTCCCATTTGACACCTTTCAGTATTGAGTTAAAAAGTCTAGATAATGAGTTTGCAGCTCATGGATTGTTTTGATTTGGTTGCCAGTTGGGAGAACAACTGGGCGAAGCTGCTTTGAAATACTTAATTTCCTTTTCTCTTTTCTTTTTTTTTCTTTAAAGCAAAAACAGAATTAAAAATGAAGGATGGAAGAGCTGCTCTGAGTTGGACAGATATATTATTTTCTTGAATACAGATATTAAAAGACAATAAAACAAAAAAGATTTGACTGTCATGAAGTGTAGGAGACAACTCCTTTCTCTGCTTCAGAGTATCTGACTCCATCCCTCCCTCCAGGAAAATATCCTGATGTTCAGCTGTGAGAATATCCTTGGGTGGATCCTCTGAGTCTTGCTGACATAAGTACAGCTTTACAGACTAGGTGAAGAGAATATCAGTTTATCATTGAGAGGGTGAGGACACTCCCCAGTGATGGGGGAGGCTCCAGATACCAGTGACTCTCCCTGTGATTCAAAGAAAGATCTCAGCATGAGTTCATGGATTCACATCTGCTGCTTCAAAATTATTTTATTTCAAGAATAAGTGATTTGTTCCCCTTCCCCCTGCTCAAAGAAGAGACATAGAAAACAGAATACTCTTCTTAGCTGTATTACAGATAATCTTTTAGTTTATTGGCTACTTTTAAACTTCTAGAAAAACCCCCTAACAACAACAACAAAAAAAGGGTGACATAAAAGCAGCATTCGCTGTTGTCACAGCTGGATTCCATGGTGACAAATGATCGAATGAGTGCTCCCAAGTCACCCACTGAGGAGAGTGGCTGCTGAGCAGTGAGGGGGAGGTTCCTCCTGAGCAGATGTGTTGCACCAGGGAAGGGAAGGTCCGCGTTGTTGTGCTCAGGGCAGGGGGGTGTGGAGATGCGAAGGTGTGGGGGCTGCGGGGATATGAGGGGGTGATAGTCTCCCCCTGACATGGAAAGCCCTCACAGCTGCGCAGCCCCACAGGCACATCTGCCCCGTGTGCCCGGGGCTGAGTCTGGTTCCCTCTGCAGCCTCAGTCCCATCCAACCCTTTTATTATGAATTAATTAAACCCAAACCCACTAGGAAAAAGAAACAACAAACCCAAACAACAGCAAACAAACAAAGAAACAAACAAAACCAGCAGGAAGGTGGCTGTGCTTGCAGCAGCCTGTTTGCTGCCCCAGACGAGCAGGGTTCAGGATCACGCCTGGTCCCCGTCCTTAGGGAAGCTCTGGCGTTCCCTGTGCTCCCTGTACTGCCCAGACGCAGGGAAGTCCTTACAAAGGGCTGAAATGAAAAGTCCTCCCGCACTGCTATGCAGGGTGAGCAAGGTAAATCAGAGGGAACACTTTTTCCCTAAGGCGAGTGAAAAGCCCTTCCATCCCGCAGGCGAGAGGCGCCCAGCCCCAGAAATCCCAAAGCTCTCTCGTTTTTTGCCTCTTATTGCCCTCTGGTGGCACTTGTGAAAATGCCATCACTGTCGCTTTTGTCACCGGCACTGCCGTTCATTCCCCCATTGCTCCTGTTTATGCTCTTCTTTTACAATTTGCCTTCAGTGTGTTTCACTGCCTCGCCAGCTTGAGCAGCCTCCGACTGCCGATGCCAAAACATAATTGCTTGGTTACCAAGCTCTTCTAAAAGCTCCTCCTTCGTCAGCAGGGATATTGGTACTGATGTTTCACTCACCTGACCTGCTCAGGGTGGGCATTCCTGCAAATACTACAAGTTGTGTCAGCTCAGGATATGCCTTTCTTGGTTTAACGCACCCTTTGGGGCACTCTGAGCAGCATGTCCTGGTGGGCAGGCTTCAATGTCCCCATCACCCTGTATACAAGCTGAAAACACCATTTGGTTTGTGTTCCAATGGCATGGTTTTATCCAAGCAAGGTTTTTTTTTCTGAAGCCAGGACTATAGTGACCTGTTTTCTCCAGTACATCAGTAAAAATGGATGGAGCTGATTTGCTCTATAACAAGGTTAGCCTTAGAGTTTCTGGGCATAACTTTTGTGTGTTTGAAAGGACCAAGACTAGGAGTCAGTTTCACTAAAAAGAGATGTGAGTGTCTTTTATTAAGGGTATAACTTAAAGGTTAGAGATCTTTCATATAAAACAAAATAATGAACCCTCTTCATCTATACTTCATCTGAATCTGGAAAACATCAATTTTTTTTTAGTAAACTTGAATTTGAGAAAAACCCCCAAAACCAGACTGCCCACACAGCTGGTATGAGGTTGCTATGGGAAGGATGGATGCAGGGTGAGGCTGCAGACCCACTGTGTGGGGTGGCAATGGCTGGCTGTGAAAGAGGAGAGCTAAAGCCTCCCGGACTCATAATCCACCTCTGTGCCACACAGAGTATGAGCTCTTTTGCCTCCTGTTACAAAAGGTATCTTGGCTGTCAGATATTAATCTCAGCAGTTGTCTCCTGAGGCCATGTCTTGGCCAGCTGAAATCCGAGCGTGGTGTTGCTTTCGATCTCTCTGCACATAATGTTGCTCCTGCTGGAGAGGGTACCAGACCTCCAGCAAGTCATTTTGATGAGACCTTGTCTCTACAGCAGAGGAATCTTCAGTGCTAACTGTGATAAATATCGTGAAAAGCAGTGACCCAAGTCAACCAGCTGTCATGGGGTCCCTTCTTTTTGCAACCAGAGAGCAGCTGGCAGCCAAACTAGTTTGATTCACCAACACTATCTTCTGCTTTTATGGCTGAGTAGCAGATCTGGTCTGTAAATAACACAAGATAGAAGAGCATAAAAAGAATGATTTACACTTGCATTTCCAATCTGAACCATTCAACCCAGATGTTCCAAAACTTAGGGACGCTCTTCCACAGAGGTTTAAAAAGAACTGTTGCATTCTCTGAATGAGAGTTTGGAGCTAACAACAAACAAACTAACTAACAAACCAACCAACCCAACAGAAAAGTAGAGCTCAGATCTGAGCCCTGCTTTATGCCAGCACAGAAGTGAGACAAGAGCAAAGCCAAGCTGGCATTTCAGAGTCTCCTGCTGCCGGCAATATTTTCTACACTTACAGGCCTTTGGGACTGCCTCAGGTCAGAAAAGCACATTACTCTGCCCTTCTGGTGGGAAGCCTTCAGCTCCTGGGGCTGTGTGGAGGAGAAAGGACCAGGGAGCTCACAAATGCCTGCAAAGATCAAGAGGCGTCTGCTGCGCTGGGAGAAGGAAGCAAGTAAAAGCTGCAGAAGAAGGAAAAGAGACACCTTAAAAGGGATTTATTGTGCAGAGAAAGCAGCAGAGCTAAACTGAATCCTCTGATGGGGTAAGAGGCAGAAAAGTACATTCATCCATAGTCCTTAACAATGAAAATTAGTCTGGGAAATTAATTTCTCATTATGGAAATGGATATGACAACAGAATGAGCTTTGAGAATTGGTCTTAGCGAGAATGCTGTGGCTGAAGGATGGTGTTGAGCATGCCTTCAGATGCTCAGGCACTGGCTGGCCATGTCCCAGTGCCTTGCATGTGCATAACAGGACAGGGCCTTTGTCTTTTGGGCATCTGCCTGAGGCTCTGATGGCAGTTTTATCTGATGAACCACAGATCTGGCTTCAAAGTTTGGAACTGGGGAATTTTATACAGTATTGCCTAGAAGATGCCTTCCTTCTTTTTAGAAAAACAAGGTAGGAAGAAAGCCAGGGTCTTCCTTTTGTTCTCAAAGCCCTTGCCCTCAAAGAAGTACATTCTTCTCTCATTTTGTTAGCGTCTCCATTTATTTTTTTGAGATCTGAGATGTTAATCTCCCCTGGTATTTTCAACAGCAGCTATGTGGCACACCTCTGTCCTGCTGATGAAGGCTAAGATGTAATTTGACTTGTCATTTCCCTCCAAGAATGGTCTTAGTGTTTCACAGACTTTTCTATTTATTTTTGGCTATACAGTTACGTGAATTCAGTACTTGTTCAAGGTCCCTGCAAGCACCTGAAAATCTCTTGAGTGGGATCAAATACACATTTTACTTCTGTAATATCAAGCTCCCAGCACTCTGTTGCAGTTTCTTCTTACAAAAATTTAAAATAGTAGCATAATACAGAGAATTCAATAACCATTTTTGGAAGTGGAATTTCAGTTTGCTATTATAGCCAATAACTTAAAAAAAAACCGCAACAATTTGACCTTAAGATACATAACTGAAAAAAAAAAAGTCTCTAAATGCAGAACAAGACTGTTATCTGCTTTTTGGGATGAAAGCAGAAAGATGAAAGAAGCAACATGGTTATCAATTTACTGCCCATTTGCAATAACTGAAACGCCATTTTTAAGCTATAAAATGCTGGTGCTGTGAAGCTGGGCGCCTTCCTTACAGTATAAATAAGGTGAATTAAGAGCTGCTGAGGTTATTTCCATGTAGACTTCACTCATAGGCAGGCACAGGGAGAGTAGACACAAAGGCTTGGGGAGGGAAGGTGGGATTGGGCTGCAGAAGAAAGAGGAAGCATATGCAGAACGGATTTGTTTTCACTGGTGTGCAGGATTAAAGCATCCATATGCAGGCTGGGGAATTGAGTTCTGATGTGCCCATCACAGCACCCAAATACTTAATAGCCATTAATCTATTTTTCCTCAGGACATCTCCTGTAGGAGTGCAGTGCTACTATCCTTACCTTACAAATGAGTGACAGAGGGAAGTAGTTTCACCTGAATAGTCCAGCTGCTCTCCATCACTCCCTCCATGAACATCCTGGTGCAGGTCTGTGGGGGGATGGCTAGTGTGGTGTCCCCTGGGAAGAGAGGAGGGAGGTGAGGGAGGCTGAGCATCTGACCTGTTGGGCACAGCAGTCATCTAACAACCTGGAGCATCCAGACAACATTGTGGGCTGTAGTATGATTACAGTCTTTTAGGTTTGAGCCACCCTGCATTGCTTGGAGATCTCTAGGACCACCAAGTGGGTGACATGAATATCACAGCACTCAGCCTAAGCTGTGATTATGTCCAGATTTATACCAGTTTCTTCTTTTCTTTGTTTTGTCCTGTCGGTGGGGTTTTCTGAAGCTCCACAACAGTACAACTATTGTATGATATTTCTCTGAAACAATGGTGAAAAGTGTAGCATTTTTGAACATGTAACTATTTTAGCATTTAGCTTAAAATAGTGATGGAATTAATTAGTACATGTCGAAGTCATTCAGTTAAAAGGTATTAAAAATACACCCCAAACACATCCTCTATACATCTGTGAAGTGTTTTTTAATTATGGTGAAAGCAGTGTTCCAATACCTTTAATTTTTGCAGCTGACAGGCTATTTTATGTTCAAAATAAGTAAATCAGAGCTAGAATAGCTTTGTGCAGAAGTAAGAGCTCAGATTTTACAGCAGCAGCCCGAGGTGAGTGGCATGATTGCAGACACCCTGCATCTGCAGAGCTAAACACAGCTCAGAGCCTCAGAAAATTTAAGGATGTTGTTTTTATTGTGAATCATTCTTTTGTTTAACCTTTGAAGTGAATGTTATTCCAGCAAAAAGGCAGGTATTTGTCAGAAAAGGTGTCCAATTTTCAGCAGTCGATGTGCAGACCTGTGCTGTGCATTTCATTTTTGTAACAAGAGCTTATAGTAACTGCTTTGGCTGGACATGCCCAGAATATGTGATCAAACTGTTTGCAGACCCAATTCAAAAGTGATTTGCATCATTCTTTTGTCTCTCTCACTCATCTGGTCATTTGGAAAGCTTTCATTTTCACATTTACAAGTAGTTTAAGGTTTTTTCTTGTCTAGGATCTTCCCAAACCGGATCTGATTATTGCTACTTATATTTGATTTAGACTATGATTATAACAAGAGCACTTCCAAACATGCAAAATTCATGAATTCAGCTATTCCCAGCCCCAAATGATAAAATGTTAAATACAATATATGTGAGAGTCTTCATTTCCTTCTAGCTTTTGAATCTTTCATATGAAATCAGCCCATATTTTCAAGCTTTTCTGTATAGCCAGGAGTGCTAAAGCCTTTCTCTCCTCCAGACCAATTTGTTCTCAGTTTTTCAAGCACAAATGCACACCATAAAGAATAGGCCAGTCAAAAAGTTGCTAAAAATCTTTGTGAACCATCTGCAATCTCCAAGTAGTGCAGGAAAATAACCCTATAAAAACTGTTACTAAATAACAGCAGATTAGAAGCTATGTAAAAATATTCACATCCCAAAGCCAAACACACTAAACTCACTATTTGGGCAGAGAAATTTTTGGCATCTTTACTGAAAAGCAGCTTTGCTAAACCAGAAAAAGAAAGAGAAAAAAAAAAAGGAAACTAATTTCCCTATTGGATTCTTTCCTGTTTGTTGGAAAATTATATGAGGATGTGCCTTGCAGGTGTTACAGCTAAAGCTTCAGGAAATTAAATAAACTGTTGAGTTAAAGCAAATTCATTCTGCAAAAACAGGAACCGCAGTGGTTTCTGCTTTTGTCTCACAAACCCAAAATGGGAGCACAAAATATATTGTCTCAGAATCCCAAAATGGGAGCACAACGTATTCTCACATGAAAGCTTGGAAATGCTGCATTCCACGGAAAGATGCGAGTGCAGTGTTAGGCTGGACTATGGCACAAGAATGGACACACACACACACAGAGAATACCCCAATTTATTTTTTGCTACTCCAACCTGGCTTTCAATACGAACATAATTTACGGGGACTGAGGATAAGCTTTAAAACAGACAGGCTGTTGAATCCTGAGACATTTCCACCCACTCTGTTTTCACTGCATAAATCAAAGCCTGCCTTTGTTCGGCTGCAGTATTGTAGCAATGTCTAGGAGTTCAGAGCAGTGATTGAGTTATCTTTGAGCTAGCTGCCCTGCAAAAAATAAAGAGCAAAATCCTCTGGAGTGTAAAGTTCATGTGCCATGTGTCTGGTTCAACAGGCATCATCCAGAGCTGCAGGCATGGCTGGACCCCTGTTATACCAAAACAAAACTGGACCACCTGTGGCTCAAGCAAGAGAAGCATCAGTCAACAAACAGCACACTCATCAGTAAATTATAGTGGCTATACATAATCTGTAGATGAAAAAAGTCTCTGGGAAAAAGTGGGCATCTATGTATTGCACAGAAGAGCACTAAAATGAGGGCTCTGCAAAATATGAAGCAAGTCTTTTGGCTTGTAACTGGCTGGTTGGACAGGGGGTGCTTCTCAGGGAGCATCGCAGCAGGATCAAGGTTTTGTGGAGCAGGCTAAACATCAGCCATGCAGTTATGATGGGAGGGTCTTCCTCCTTTCCTTGATGAACAGGAGAAGCTGCCTGGGGAAAATATGAACATGTTTGAGTGACTGAGACTGTCTGCATTGCAAGGGGTGCAGGGGCTCTTCAGGGCCCCTCCTGCTGCTCAGGAGGTTTATCTGGGGATAAACCGGATCTCTGAGGGAGGGTAAGTAATCCAATAACTGTAAGATGAATTACATGATGAACTACGACAGTTAGTGTGTTTATAGTATATGTACTTCTATTGTAGCTAAATTAATTGAGGTAGCTGTATGATATGAGCAAGGGGCTCAGGAATTAACCTAATCATTCAGATGTGACCTCTCTCTCTAATGCTCAGAAATTAGCAATACATCATTTGTTCTTCTAAGATCTTTGGTATCTTAATCTCTGTCAGTGCTTACAAAAGCAATTGTATTTGTGCAAAATAAGCAAAAAGGATGGATAACACTAATCAGATCAGAACTGTGGTAGCATCACTTGACTCTTAAGAGATTTTGATTTAAAGAATGAAAGGCTCTTCTCTTCTTCTCTTTCCTCCTCCCTAAAATTCAGCGGCTTCTCAGACTTGCAAGCACAACTGCATGTGCAAGCTAGTTCTCAAAATGACATGCATTAGAAAAGTTCACAGTGCAATTCTTGGGGATTCCTGAGCAGGGCCAGAAGTTGGACTCAACGATCTTGATGGGTCCCTTCCACCTCAGCATACTCTATATTTCCATGATTCTAGTGCTAAAAGTCACCCACCCCCATCCTCTTGCCGGGAGATCTGAGGATGAACAGCCACCCCGCAGCTGGCCTCAGCTCCAGCCTGAGCACTATGCCTCACCTTTGAGAGTCACGAACACTGCTCTGCTGCTCTGCATGGTGCAGGGCCCAGCCCAGGTCCCTCACTGGCAGCAGTGCTGGAACCAACCCATGTCTCTGGGAGTGCACACACCTCATGCAGACACAGCCATGTGGCTGGGAGGTGGCTAGAGATGTGGCTGGGTAGCAAACCCATGTTGGTCTGGTCTGTGGACATGATCTGGTGATAGGTGGGAGGGTGGACAGGGAAGGTGAGTTGTTCTAGAGTCATGACAAAACAACAAATTGCATTCGGTCTCCAGGAAAGTCTGTGAAGTCGAAAATAGAGATTTCCCAAAGGGCCTACTTATTAGCAGGGCTTTTGGAGCAGGTCTCTGGGAAACCCAGACTGGTGCAGGAGAAATGTTCACCTGGCTCAGGAAAGCCTGTGGAGGGAGGAGTCACTACAGAGTGATCATCAGGTGTGAGGTGAGTGTGTGTGTGTGTGCACAGCTGAAGGTGGGCACTACTCATTCCTCAGGTGCCATGTGCCCAAGCCCAGCTCAGCGAAAGGGCTCAGTGTGGGACACTGGCTTGTACAAACTTCTTTGTGTTGGTGTTGGTCTGGCATGATCCCAGTGCTGGGCCAGGCTCTCCTGATGCAAAGAGGAGAGGCTGAAATATTTGAGATCCTGAGGAATGATACTGTCTTGTCCAGGAACGAACATGTGCCCAAACTATGGCAGAAAATACCCACAAATCTGCTTTTCTATGCACTGGAATTTTCCTGAGCTAGAAATCTTAGTTTGGTTTTATAACCAAGCAGCTATCAGTAACCTACATCTCACTAAAGAAAGGATTTATCTTCTCCTTTAAAAGGTTCTCTATATTTTTATCCAGGGGCTAAATTAGGCAGAAGGAAAACACTGAAGATAGAAAGAGAGAGAAAAGGCAATTCTGGAAAAGTGCTACAAGAGCTTTTCCTCAGCTCAAATCTGCTTTTATTCTCTGCCCTTTTGCTTCTGCACCCGGTTGCCTGACTCTGTCTCTCTTCAGTGTATTTCACCAGAAATAAAAGCTGTCACAATATTTCCTCTCCAAGTGCCACTGCGTGTTAGGTTTCAGCTCCTGACAGGTGTATGAAATACCAGCCCCATCAGATGCACGTGAACATGCAAACTTTAAAATGGCTCCGTGAGTCATGGGCCCACTTTGCCTTGCTGTGTCACTGAACAGGTGTCCTTTCAAAGGTTCACTTTGGAAAGGACAGACTGATCCTGGTGGTGACATACTTAAAACTGCTGAGTGATGCTTTCAGGAGCCAGGCAGGGAATGTTGCTCCCAACGTGCCTCTGCAGGGCACGGGATGAGGCTGAAGCTCCTCCTTCAAAAACTGTGTCAAATCACAGGTATCTTGGCTGAATTTTATTTTAAAATATTTTAATCCCTTTCTTGGGGGCAAAGTTAAATCTTCCTTCCCCAGCTTTGATCTCAGCTCCTGATGCTGTGTTTCTGGAGCATTATCTGGGAAACAGGAGCAAAGACAGGGGAAGATGCTGTCCCTGCAGTGTGGAGCTGGAGCAATCTGGGTTTTCTCTCGGGCATGTGCCCTGCAGCTCTGGAGCCCTGCAATGCTTTTCTGCATTTGTTGCTTTCTGTGTCCATAAAATCTTTTTACTCTTGCATGAAATGTAATGTTAGCAAGAATTATTCTTTTTGATTAGCATGAACCCACAGAAGTTTGGCTGTTTTGCTGGGAATGGTGGTGTGCCACTCTGCTGGTACCACAGTTTATCCATTTTGGTCCATTTCATTTTCTGTTTTAACATTTTCCTGGGCTTTAATTGCACTTGAGGATTTTTTTAAACAAAGCAAAATTAAATTTTAAGCAAAATTATATTTAAAGGCTGAAGCACTTACTGAAAGGTCTTTAATTCTAACTAATACATCATTCCTGCCACCGAGGAGCTGTGGCAGAGGTGTCATAAATGTCGATGGCCAACATTGAGATGGACCCAGTACTCACCACAGGATGGTGGACTTTGTCCTTGGTTTCTGCAAAACCCACCTAGCCTGATACTCATCTGCTTTTAGCATGCAGCACACTACCGAAATGTATATCTGCGGCCTTTTCCTAACATTGCCATTTTTGCCTGTCGTTCTGTAGTGACCGAAGACGCTCTAACACAAGAGCAGCCAGCGGGGCAGGGCAGGACGGGGCTCTCTCTCTGTCCACCAGGAGATGGCAGTGGATATGCTGAGATTGGGGCTTTTTCCCCTTTATTTCTTTCACTGTCTCCCTGAAAGAGAACGGGTCTTTTGAGGACAACAGAGCTGTAACGCTTTCATTTCTGTCCAGTTTTTTTTTTTTTCAGTGCTTGCATTTACATCCTTCCCACACCTCTCCCTGCAGCACAATGTTCCCTGCACACCACACCAGCTATTCACCTTTCCAATGCCAGTGGATCACCCCTACAGACAGGCACAGTGCACTGTCACAGACGATGAACACCAGTATTGATGGGTGAAAAAGAAGAGGGGGTGACCCATTATGGAGCTGGCAGACAGCACATGCACAGGCTGCTGCACCTAGTGCACAGCCTTGATCCCAGTGGTTTTCTGCCTATGCTTACTTTAAAGAAAAATATGCCCTTGTGGCAAAATTGAATTGACATTTAGCTTCTCGATTTCATCCCTGATGTTTTCAGCTGGTCAGAGGATGGCAGGAGACACATCTCCTTGCCTGTGTCAAGCCTGTGTGCCTTTGGGCCATATAACTCATAGCGCTGCAAGTCTCCTGCTAAGGACTCTGACATTTTCTGCTGCAATGACTTCCATCAGAGGGCTTCCAAAAAGGGTACATTAACATATGAAGTCCCATAGATTTTGGGAAGACGGAAGAAGACAATAGCTCAGAAAGGGTCAGTCTTCTGCACCTGCCCCGCCAGCAATACTCATGGAGCAAAGCCCTTGTGTTCTCCCTTCCCTCACCATTTTGGAGCAGACCCTCAGAAGTTTTGTGCCTTCTGCACATGTAGGCTGTTCAATGAATTGCAAATAGATTCAAATGCCACAGCCGAAAAGGTGGACTTTATGAGTTTTTTTTTTCTTTGGGGAGGGGGGGGTATTGCCATAAATAAAGAGACTCCAAGACCCTGTTTCACACAGTGCTCCAAGAACATTCTCAGGGACACCTGAAATGCCCCAGTTTTTCATTTCTCCTATCAAAACATTTTTCTAAATAATTACAGAGTGTTAAAAATGGATTGCCATACCCAGGGGAATTTGTTCTTTGTTTGCCAGGAACAAATAGGCCAAGAGAATGTGCGCTCAGCATCACGAGTGGTGTTTGAAGGAAAGAGCAAAGTCAAAAGCCTGTAGACATCACCAGAGATGCATTTTTTTCAAAGTGAATTTTTATTACACGTTGTCAGGGTTTCAGGAAAAACTCCTGCACATTGTGGTCCTGAGGCCTGGGGGATAAGGAGGAATCTCTTCATCTGAGAGCAATGCACATACTGCTGTTGACATAGAGGTATTTTTATTATTCTTTCTGAAAGTGACCTCTTCAAAACTGTTCCTTTGCTTCTTAAGATGTTGCTTCCAAAAAAGCAGTGTGTTTTGATTACAACAGTCATGTTTATAATGGTTTGCACTTCGGTGACATTACTGTGTCTCCTCTGATAATCCCTGAGACCTGTGCAAACACAAACCTGGAAATCCTGCTGCCAACAGTACCTCTGCAAATTGTTTTCCACTTTCAGAGAATCCTTCTTGAGTTATGTGTGCCTGAACAATCTGTTTACCATTGTCCTGTGATGCCAGGTGGCAGGAAGATGAGAGATGGACTCAGCACACCTAGTTTCCCCTTGGAAAAGGGAAAAACTGGCCTAAGACCGCCTTCCTCCCTCCCCCCACCACCCTTACACCCCCACGGGATGGTTCTGTGCAGAGCTAAGAGATGGACTAGCTGATCTTTGTGGATCCCTTCCAACTCAGCATATTCTGTGATTCCGTGAGATGTCCAGGACATGCTGATTCCTCTGTGGGTTTGCCAGGCTGAACCTTCCCACCCCCTCGCAATGGGTAGGGCTTGCTGGAGCTGGGAGCTGTTTGGGGGCTCTACAAGAAGTAAGGCAATGCAGTAGTTGTTCAGCAAGACTCAAAAGAAGTACGAAATACTTAAGCAGTAGAGAGCCAAACAGATCCCTTTGGGGTGAGTTTTGCTGTTGTCACGTTCGCTTCCCAGCTCCGTCGCAGTCATGCCCCAGCAAAGAGCACATGGCTGCGAGACACCCCCTCACACTTTGTTCCAGCTGGAAGTCCACGTATCTCCTTAATGCTTCCCCTCTCCTGCCAAGGGCACTCCTCACCACGGAGTGGGGTTGGACAGGGTCCTGAGGACACGCTGTGTGGACAGACAGCAGGGCAGTGCACTCAGACAGCTCCCTCTCGGAAGCACTGCAGTGGGGTCCATGCCCAGCCTTCTTGTGCTGCTCCCCCCACGCACTTATCAAAGCCACTTTGCACAGTCCTCTCTTTTCTCCTGCTTCCTCTGCCCTGTGAGGACAAACGTATCCACTATGTACACAGGAGAGCTTTCAGCCATAGAATCACAGAACTGTTTAGGTTCGAAAAGACCTTTAAGATCATTGACTCCAAGTCAGGTATGTGACTTGGTAAGAGAGCTGCCAAAGTTGCTCATGGTATGAAAAAAGCTGAGTGAAACCCACCCATTCACATTGTATCCTCAGCAGAGAGCAAGGCAGGCCTCTCCCATCCTCCAGCCCTCCACCCTATGGGTGCATTTCTTTTATAAATTATTTCTGAATGTCTTACGTTCAGGTTAAGGGGCTTCTGAAATATCTGTGCACACATTAATCTGTATCTAGTGTGTATGTGTACACATACAGGGACTCCAGGGACAAGTGCTTTCCACCATTTCCATCAACCCTCTCCCCTCCAGTCTCTCTGGTAGTTGTTACTTTCACTTGCTGTTCCTTGTCTTAAATTAAACTGTAAGCCTGTCCTCGCAGGAGATGTCTTTTATTGTGGGTTGTTGAAAGGGGTTTTGCAGAGAAACTGGAGCAGCAGATAGAGCTCTCCAGGCACTACTGAAATAATAATGAAGTAGTTTCACCAAGGTTGGACCAGTGAGTGTTGTCGGCTGGGTCTGAATTCTGCTTGTCCCTGAAAATTGCTTAGGTAATAAGATAGCTGCTTTAAAATTGCTGGGGGTATCCCACAGGATTCTGCTTTGACTCTGATTTCCATTTGCAGCACATGTTCTGCCATTTGGCCAGCACCATCCACCCATGTGAGCTAATTTAAGGTTGCTAAACAGATGACACAGAACATACATCTTTTATATTTGATCTCTGCACTGGTGAGTTATCTGACTGATGGTTAATCTCAACTTGTAATAGGATTTGCCTACACATCTCCAAGAGTGAGATATTGGTCTTCTTTAAACAGCATCTCGGGGGGAAGCAAGCCTGATGGAAAGGTGGGAGTGTTAATTCGTACTTTTTGGCTTCTTGTTTTCGTAGATCTGATCCCATGCTGTGTGCCTCTATGGGGAACAACAGGGTCATCAACCCGAGTAGCTCCCTGTCAGAGGAGGCAGCATCTGCCAGCTCCAGAGTCATCCCTGCACACTAGCAGGGTTAGGAGCTGGCCACCCACAGCTGGCACAGTGCTGGTTGGGCTCAGCACCTGTCTGGGTTGGTGGCTGCTCTGCACCTGTCCTAAGCACAGTGCTGAGCTCAGTGGCTGGCCAGTCCTGTGCTTCACTTTCTGCCTTCATTTGTATACATCAGAGTGTTGATTTGGTAGCTGTCTAGTCTGGGGCTTTTTTGTGCCTGTACCACTTCATCAAGGACAGTGTTCTAAAAACCAGCTTTTGGGCACTGCTGTGTTCTGCCCTCAGGGCAAGACCCTGATTTCCAACACAGTGTGCCCTCTCTGTGTCGCAGTCTGCCAGCTGTTGGTCTGCCTGGCCATTCTTCTGCATTTTCTCCACTTAGTCCCTTTGTGTCTGTCCAGTCCCTCTCAGAGGTACAGCAGGAATAGCCCAGGGACCACACTCTGCAAGGAGTATGCTCAGAGCATCCCATCTTTACCTGCCCTAAGGCAGGAAAAGGTGTCCACTGACCACCCCAGAGGAAGAAAGGCTTCTTGCACTGGCAGGTGGCACAGCTTGGTCCTGGCAGAGTGGGCAGAGGAGGGAGCTGGCAAGCAGTGGAGGCACCCCCTGATCCCCTCCCAGCACACCCGCTGGGAGGCAAGAGCACTACAATACCCCCGAAACCACGAAAACTCAGTGCTTCTGATTGTGTGACAATTTGCACTGACACTTCAATTCTGTGGTCACATAGTCCTTGACTGACATCTGCAAGTGAACAACTACAAAAAGAAGCTATGAACATGGATGTCCCCAACAAAGATCTCACTCACACAGACAAAACCTTCTCCTCATCCTGCAGCAACAGCAAAGCTCACAGACAGCACTGGATAGTGCCTTGGAATGATGCTGTGTGCTCTAGTTGATGTGGGTTTGAGGTAGGTGTCAATTGCAGGTTTAGAAGGGCTCTCCAAGTTTTTAACAGCATAATACCATGCCAGCATGAAATTTGAGGTTTCTTGCTCTTTTCTGGTGCAAGTCAGCAGTAACTTCTGATGTATTGGGTAAGGGCCAGACAGTGCCAGTAACAGGCATGGTGAGGTCTGTGTCCCTCACACGTCTCCTGAAGTGCTCCCCACTTTGGTCAAAGGGTAAGGTGCCAGGCGTAGTAGGGCTCTTGTCCTGGCTTGTTGTCGTGGCAGTTCCCAGGGGTTGGATGCCTGTTGTCCATTAACTAATCTGTGCTATGGAAGAAAGGTCATGTGTGCAACCTGGAGAGAGGAAAAAAACTACTGAAAATGCACTGAGTTGTCTGTGCCATGTTCCAGACCTGAGCTGACCCAGTTGCCTCTGGATTTGTGTTTCTACACTGGGCAGGGCCACCCCACAGGGTGAAATGCTGGTGCAAATGGTGCCATTGTGCTACACATAAGAGATTTATTAGCAAGCTCTGTGTTGCAAGACCTCAATCTGCCTGTCTTCTGATCCTTTCTGAATATGCTGTCAAGGCAGTTGATCTCAAATTTAGTGCTGTGTCTTTTAGGTTTGGTTTGGTGTAGCATGACATTCAGGATTCCTTTACAGGCAACTGTGAAAAGCAGCGAAATCTATGTGAAATGCTTCCTACTGGAGTCACCATCTGGCCAATATTCATCTTGTTTAGTGAAATACCAAGATATCCATAGAACGCAGGTGTTACTGCAGATCATAAGGCACAAGTGACCGCAGTAATAAACCAACATGCAATGAAACGTAATTAACGCACCTGGTGCTTGGGTTTGAAAAGAATTTCAGTGCCTTTTTATTTTCCCTGCACACTGATGTGCACTTTAATAGCTGGAACTTCAATCATCGCTTCACAACCAACCTTTAATTATATTAATTCCCTTAAAAAGTGAACTATAATGTTTGCTAGTAAATAATATTTCATAGTTTAGTTGGGGTGGGGAGTGGAGTGGAAGCACACATGAAACTATATGCTGTGTAGTAACATTTTTGTGGCATGAAAAACTATTGTCCTTTTTCTGTCAGTCTGGTTCTGCTGCTGGCAAAGGTTTGTTTTCAGTCATGTAGGCCTTGTTGGTATGTTCCAAGTGCCTCTGAACCAGCTGGAACAAGTGAGAAGATCCCAGGCAAGAAAGAAAATGATTAAGCTTTCTATCACTAGATTTCACAGTGTGTTTTTCATCTCACCTCTGACCTGCATCAGCAATGAATGCTTTTTTGTAAGTAAAAATACCCCAGGATGACATTTGTTCCAAGCAGAACAAAAAAACCAAACCCAACACCAGAAATACAGATTTTGTGTGTGTGTGTGTGTGTGTGTGTGTTTGTGGGTTACAGAAAATCACATAATTTTCAAATGTCCTCTCAGAACAGAGATCAGACCTGACCTCATTAGTCAGCTGGCAAATCCCAAGCAGACAGGGTATGTGCAGGGAAAGGGAGAGGTCGAAAAGTCAAAGACAAGGGGTCATGGGCAATTTTTATTTTTGCATAAATATTTCTCAAGGGTGGTCTGAAGGATGTGAGGAACATAAATCTGCAGGGATACTTGTACACCGACAGGGAGGGATGGTCCCACCAAGTGACTTCCCCAATCCGCCGGTATTTAATAGGGACTCAGAGCGTGCCAGCTCCCCAGAGAGATGTCTGCTGCTGACTCACTTTCATTGCTCAATCACTTTCCCCAGATTTTACACGGATGCAGATCACACTGTGTTTTGCCACCACTGGTCAGTGCTAAGCCACCGGGAGTGAACTGCTGACAGGCTGGGGCCACAGGCAAGGGTCAGTCACCACCAGCCAGTCATGGATGGGTTACTCCACCAAGGACTCTGGCTACATTTTTACCTCTAGCAGTGGAGTGTCCCTGTAAAGCAGACTTTGGCTTGCAGTCAGCGAGGACAGGATGCTGAGCATCGCTGCCAAGTGACAGAATACCCCGTTGCCACACAGCTGAGTGTACCTCAAGGACCTCTGCAGTGTCCCCATCTTCCGCAAGACAAAGGAAACTGGAAGAGTGACATGCTGGTGCATTTTATTGTGCTCAGATGCAGACAAACAAAGGAATGCCTTCTGACCCCAGATTCTCTTACTGCATCTTTGTAATGTTGCTTTCTTGGCAAGCCCTGGGAGAAGGGCACAGCCAGCAGTGAGGTGGGAGTGTGGGGAGTGACGAGTGAGGCTGTTCACATGGCTGAGCAGGGCTGCAAAAGGGCCGATGGGGATGTTGCCCCCAGCCTCACCTGTCCCAGCATCCCTTCAGTTCCTTCAACGACCTCACTCAATTTTAGGAAACAAACCACTTAGAGATGCCCTCGATGCGTCTTCACCTCTCTTACAACCACCACAGCCTACTAGCCGTTCTCCTCAGGCACCTGACTTTACTCTTAAGTTAGTAACCTCGTAACAGAGTACCAGCAGCAAACAAGACATATGCAACCCTCAGAGCAAACCTTCGCTGAGAGGACAGGGTGCTATGAGCAGTGCTAACCAGGCTCTCCTGAACCCCAGCATTCATAAGGACTCAGACAAAATCACCAATCTAATTTTTTACTTCTTGACCTAAGTCAGCTTTTGAACCCAGGACTGCAGAGGTGAAAGGTTAATGTATTAAGCTGTCTGCTCTTCAATTAATCCCTAAATCCTGGGCACATTTACAAACTATTGGAAGATTTTAAATCTCACCTGATTTATGAGATGCCTATTCTAAGTTCAGATTGCTTTTACAGATGGTCACCATACAGGGCAATAAGGATAATTACTATACAGATTTACTGTCAGGATGGAAATTTTAATTTCCAAAATAATGTACACCTGTATATCCTAACACTGTGTCCAAGCTGAGCGTCTGAAATATTAAACCCCAATGTCCCTTTATTTCTGTCATGCCTTGGGAAAGATACTGGTTGTACTGAGGACAGGCTATGAGCCTGACAGACAGAGGCACAGAAATCCTTCCACGATGGCAGCAATGCAAATAACTTGTTGAAAATAAAGCAATACATTGTTGCAGCATCAAGGATTTATCTCAACTCATACTGTACAAATATACCTTTTGGAGGAAGCTTATTGTCTTTTAAGGAAGACCTTGACATCAGGGAGTTGTAAGAATGTGTGCCAGAAGTTATGGGAGTAGTCAGGCTAGCATGTTTGCAAGTGGACTTTCTGCATTGAATAGAAACCTGAAGTCTCAGGTACACAGATTTTTTAATTGCTATTTAGTACGTTAAAAATCCTCTGGTGCCCTGAGAAGCCCCCTGAAGCCCCCACTGCTGCCAGGCATAACTAAGAGCCAGGCCCAATAGTCCAGGAAAAGCCACAGTGCCATCACCACAAATACTGAAGAAATGACCGAGGAAGTTCTTCTTTTCCAGGGTAAGTAATCATAGAATCATAGAATTGTTTAGGTTGGAAAAGACCTTTAACATCATTGAGTTAACCCATCACAGCCAAGTCCACCACTAAACCACGTCCCTAAGTGCCACATTTACATGTCATTTAAATACCTCCAGGGATGATGATGCCACCCCTTCTCTGGGCAGCCTGTTCCAATGCTTGACAACCGTTTTGGTGAAGAAAATTTTCTTAATGACCAATCTAAACCTTCCCTGGCCTAACTGGAATTGGCTGCTAATCTATTAGCTCAGCTGAAAGAAAGGACTGGATTGTAGGCTGAAGGCTGACACCCCAGTCAGTAAAGGGAACCCAAACACTACCTGTTATCCTGTGACAAAGAGGACCACTTGCCAATGAAAGACTCAATTTCCAGAAGTTTTTACTGGTAGAAAGCCAGTTACCTGGCATGAATCACACCCAGTGCTCATGATTCATAGTTTGCTCAGCAGGCTCAGCCTCCTCAGGTATTTTGATATCAAAGAGAGGTAGCAATTTTCAACAGCTTCCCATTCAAGTGGAATCAAACCAGCCAAGCAGAAGGGAAGAGCCTGTGTGCAGCCATGGCCTTTGGCTCCTCAGAGCAGCTGTGCACTGTTGCAGGGGAGACCTGTCCAAAAAGATGCCAGAAAAACTTTGCTTATGTGGCCTTTAAAGATATCCATCAAATCAGTTGCTATTGTTGAATATACTCTTTCTTCAAAAAGTGTAATGTCTGGGAAAGACTTTCATTCATCACTGTTTGAAGAACAAGGAATAGCTTGTTCCTTTTTTTCTCAGCAGACCCAGTCCTTTATGCAGAAATATTGTATTATTTGTATTTGGAAGAGAGAGGGTAAGGAGGGAGAAGGAGAAATTGCCAGGATCCCAGCACTATCAATTGCTGTCAGCTCTGCCCTGGGAATAGTGTGTAGCTGTTAATTGCTGCTGCAGATCCAGCAGATGGTGGGTAAGACATTGCATTTAATGGAGCCCCTCAAAAAAGAGTGGCATCTGTTTGTTTAATTTCTTGGCAACAGAATGGCAGATTTAAAAAACAAACAAACCAAATTGGACATTTAACTATGAATGTCCTACTAACAGATTATAAATGTTTCAAGATAAATAGGTCAAATTAAGGAAAATATCAATTGACACATTTGAAAAGTAAGCCAAACTTTTACATATTGGCTCTTTTAAAGATTAGATTTTCAACATACGGCAATTAAAATCTTTAAAGAGGCTTTTAAATGAAACATTGACACTATCCTTTTGACTATGAATTTGTCTAAGTGTTTGTAGAACTGTTACAAACACTAATTCAGAAATTAATCCATTTTGCCTGTCTCTTTTTCTCTGACACATGCCTTGAGATTAAAATATGATCTCCAGATCTAGACCCTTTAATCGAGTGCGTCTCCTCCAGCTAAAGTCAGCAACAGAAAACAAGGCAGAAAGCATCTGCAGTCCCTCACTTTAACAGCTGGAATGAGCAACTCTGAGGAGCTGTTGCTGTGGCTGTTGCTGTCATAGTCCAGTATTAATGCAACTGCCCACATTCCTGGAAATTCATTGCAGCAGAAATTGCCATAGCAGTGTGTGCCATGGATCCATCTATAGTAGGGTATTATATATTCTCTCTAACAGTGATCGAAGCTGGATGTTTTACTCAAGAATGTGAATGCCCTGGATCTTTAGTGTCTATGCAGTGCTGCACCATGGGAAAGCCTTCCTACCCACGTTTGGTGAGCACACAGCCTCCCAAAGCATGAGGGTGGTTGACTATGCATATCTCCCCCAGGTACTTTTTTCTGGAAAGTCTTCTGCACCATTTTTCAGACTTTAAGCCCGTTTCATACTTTTCCTGTTTTAAAGCAGAGTTTGAATAGGATGCTTAAGCTGAGTAACAGCCCACACGGCCTCTCTTGTTTCCAGCTGCTGACACAAAAAACTGCTGCTGCTCACTTTTTCCTACAAGCTAACTCTCATCCGTGTTCATTGCTGCAGGCTGCTAGTCTGTCCCATCCATGCCAGCAAGTTGTTCCCTTGGACTTTTTTCCGGATCACGGCTGCTGTGAGGCCGCGCCACCCGGGCATGTGTCTGCGTGGCCGTGCTGGGACCGTGCTCTGGCAGGACTGGTGGGCAGAAGCCCACAGCCCGCAGCTGCTGACATTGCTGCACCGCTCAAGTGTGTCCGCCCTGGCATGTGTTGCTGGTGGCTGTGTGTTGGCTGAAGTTATGCTGTGGGGTTTTTTTCGGGGGCTGATTCCGTTTCAGGCAGTAGAAACGCACATGCTGTTCCCCTGACAGCAGGTCTGGGCGTAGGGCTGCACAAATCTGTGCATCCCTCAGAAGAGCTTTCTGAGGCAAGTGCCAGTTGACTGCCACTGCAATTTTTCCAGGTGAAAAAGCCCAGGGTAAAGACTCAGTTTAATCTGTGCGGCTCTGTACCGCTGGTGCAGGCTGACTTTGGGCCACAAGCGGTATCTGACTTCTCCCAAAGTTTTCTTGAGCAGTGAGTGTGTGCTATACCCTCTTGCTGAGCCACTGGAATCTAACTGGACACATAATCCCCTCCTCAGCCAGATATTTGTTTGTCTTATTCCACATGCACATGAATGAGGAAATAAAAAGGAAACACCAAAGCCATAAACCAACTCTTAGTATTTTACTGTGGTGCTTGCACTCTTTGGGGAAACATGTACCTAAATATAGCCACAGGGTATAGTCAACCAATATTTTTACAGCTCTTAATTAAGGATACCTCAGATAAATATTTCACTTTAATTAATTATTTATTTATTTTTTTAGTACCATTCAGGGCATAGCTTTGTGAACATTACAGCTGTTAAAATAAAGGAGAGCTGAATTGTTCCCATCATCTATACACCTTGATAATGTCTGGTCAGCTATGGCGTAGCAAAACTTGGCTTCCCTATCTGTGAATAGGGCATAGGAACATGCAGATAATGGCAATGTACAATTTTTCTCCTTCACAGAGATAAAAACTAGAGCTGTCCAGTCTTACTATTATGATTTCAGCATCTTATATTCTCATTTCAGCAGATGCCTAAATGCATTAAAAATACGATAGTGTTCTTATTTCAGATGAGAGCTTTTTCTGATTAAAATTTTTATCAGGTGAATGGAAAATTAAATGTCTATGTGATAGGACATTACGTAAAGTTTGTTCTTTTTTCTCTGGCTTACTCTTAATAGAACCTGTATTAAACTGCTTTTTCAAGACTTGCTGTTAGAAGCTGTGCTAGGAAGACACTTCCCCATACACTGAGTTGATACTTGATTTCACAAATGAGGTCAGTACCATCTTGATCAAACAGAGCCACTCCTCCAACAAGAAAAGCATCCTGTAGTGAATCAGGACATATGGAACAGACCCAATTCTATTGAAACTAAAATAAGCACGGGAAGGTCTCAAAAGAGATAATTTAAATGCCTCTCATGGCTCTCACAACATATCACATGCCTGGCCTATAAAAGCTCAGACTGGAAAAATCTACTATTTTACCTACCTTGCAAAAAGAAAAAAAAAAATCCAAACCAAACACCTCTGCAACATTCTTAATTAAAAGATAAGGAAATGTTCCTCCTAAATACTCACACCTTGCACTTATCTATGACATTTCTGCTAAGGAGCTGAAAAAAGCAGACGTGGACTGTTATCTGCACTGGTTCAGCCTGTGCCAGATGAGGAACGTAACTGAGTTGTCTGCTGCAAAGCCTCTAAGCAGCCCGAGGCACCAGCCTGGCGTGCCGTGCCGGGCTGGCTGCCCTCCTGGCTATTCTCATGATTGCGGGGAAATGTTACATACTGAAAATCCTCCCATCACCCTTTATTTTCCACAGCTCTTCTGCGTAAAGAATACAGCCATTGGAATCTGCTTTTATGGTTAGCTTAGAAAACATCGGTGGTGAGTATTTAAAGAAAGACTTGGACATGTCTGTCCCTTCATGTCCACCCTGTAGCACTGCTGTCCAGCATGACTGATTAACCTTGTGATATAAATGCAGGTTCTCACAGGCAAATACTTACTGGAGTGCGAATGACAAAATCTCAAGTGCCAAATATAACCTGTGCATCACCAAGGATATGGGAACAGGTAGGCAATTTTTCTGACAAACTGTCTAAGATTTACACTTTCCCAGCCAGCCTTCCTTCTATTTTCTACCTCAGCTTCAGTAGACTCATCTTCTAATTTTTCCCTGATGATGCCCTTTGCAGCATTTGTGCCTTCCCTGTGCTGGCAGCCATCCCTTTATAGAGCTCTCTGTGCTCATTCACAAAAGTCAGCTGGGTAGAGAGGCCCCATTTCCTATTTTAGGGCACATTCCTGTTTTAATGTTTTTGGTGAGGCTTTGCTTTCACCAAGAATGAGACACCATTGCTTTATGGCTTTTTTTTATTTTTATTTTAGTTATCCTTCATTGCCCTATTGAAAGGGAACACCAGGCCCCAAGACCCTCTATTGTTCTTGAAGATGTCTTTAATATGTGGTCATTTATTACCTTCTTTTAGGTCATTCTTTTATAGATAGGATATTTTGATATTTCATTCTTCTCAAGGGAAGAACAAATAAACAAATAATATTACTGCATTTGATGTACTTCTTTTTTCTTACAAGACAGTTGTTTTTCCCCAAACTGGCTTGAATTATTTTCCGTGCAGGTTGAAATTAATAGTGAATGCTAGCTTCTTTTTTGTATCACTCTAAGATTATCTCCTGACATGACTTCACTCTTACTTTTCTGCTTTTGAAGTGCTCCTTACAGCAGAACCATAACACAGTGCAGCACAAGAGTAAAGAACAGCGTCACGTTTTTCCCCAAGGATGGCAAGGCCATGCCATGATGGAGCAGGCTGCTGGGCTACGGGGCTGACCTCCTGTACCGGCTGCAGCATCACTTGGAGATGTTTTTCAGGCAAAAGTGATTTACTTCCTAAAACATTAAGCCTGACCTGCACCTCAGCAACTGCAACTTTGAGGTCTGTGGCTGCAGTGGGAAGGATATAACACAGGAATTGCAGCCAGAGGAAAAGTTGTGAGTGTCACACATGGTACCAGAGATCACTGGCATGTGATTAGCAATAGACCTGGCAACAGCAGAGAAAAAAAACCTGTTAAAATATTGTAAAAATGTGTCTGTGTTATGGGGAAGAACAACAGAAATTTAGACAGGGGATCAAAATGTGTTTTGTCATATGCAGGAAAATAAAAGTAACTTCCAAGAGGATTAGTGTTTCTATACAGAGTCATTGAAGTTAATATCCTCAATGCTCTTTGCCATCTCTGAAGTCCAAATCTTCAAACTGGTTTAACACAGTCAGGGCACAGAAAACCCCAGCCAGCCAAAGAAAACCCAAACCCCTGAGCCCACTATTCGGAGTAGTTTGTCAGCACTTCACACAAGCACTACTGAAATGAGGTTCACCAGTTTTGAGCTTTGCAATCTTTTTAAAAAATATGTTTTTATTGCACTTGAAATAAAAAGGAGTTGGTATATGAAAATCAAAGTACTGCACGCCTCAAAAGATAACAGAACTTTATTACACTATAAAGGCTTTCAGCATATGTGAATGCTTATTTTATCTGAACACATTAGCATAGTTATTAGTCATTCTAAATGATTAAATTTCCTTCTCATCCACCTAATCTGCATTATAAATGAATATACTTAAGAGAAATGCACTTTGTTGATGAAGCACTGACTCGGCAGTCAGGAGACGGGATTTGTTTCTGGGCCTGACTTATGACCTCTTGATTTGTTCCAAGCTGGTCACTTTGCCTTGAAATGCCTCAGCATCTCAGACTGCCCAGTAATATTGACCCATCTGAACAAACACATCAATATCCAATCAATATCCATCAATATCCTATCAATATTTTAAACTGCTTCACAGTGTTTGGGTATTTATTGTCACAGGAAACCCTGTTATTGAAAAGGGAAAAACTATTAGACTCTGGATATTGATGTACTTTGGTATCCATGGAGTGACCTTAAACCATTGCATCTTAAAAACTGCTACTCTCAAACTTTTTTTTTTAAATTCTGAATGAAGAAAGGCAGAGATCCCCCTTACAGCAGTGGCAGCTCCTGTGACTTAGGCACTGTCTCCAGCTGCTGGCTAACCATTTCTTTTCCACAGCAATTGCTAGGAAGGAGTTAACTCATAGTGTGTTTGAATGGAAACCAAATAAAAAATAGTTTTGAACTGTTTATTTGGTTGTGCTCTTGAACAAAGACCATGTTGTGGTCCTCAGTCCTCTCCTTCCTACCTTTCGAGCAGTGTCCTGCTGCAGTGGCAATCTGTGGGCGCCTGGAGGGGAGTGTGACTGCACAAAGGTAATGCCATTGTCTTTTTCCCAGGAGGAATGGGACGGTCTCTAGATGTGCCTGTACCCCTCAGGAAGTCTATAAACCTTGGTCACAAACCACATGTGAAGGCAAAAACAGTAGTCAAGTACCCCATGGCTCCTCGTGAGGAGGGGCTGGTGCTGGGAGCTCTGCGTGCCCTTCCCAAGAGGGCAGGTAACTCTGCCTGCTCCTCACATGTCCCCGTTAAGGTAAGCCTGCATTTTTATTTTGGTTTTGGTGAGCCTCAGAAAGTTGATTCTTGGTCTCCTTTGTGTGTTATTTACCACTTGGGACCATACATATGACTCCTTTTTGTTACGGCCAAACTAAACCCATGCTAGTTCAATAGCAAATGAAGTTCTTTCTGACCTTGATATGAAGGGCTGAAAAAGGATTGGTAGTTTGCTTAGTAGGGTGGTACCATTAAATAGTTGAATTCCCCTGTGGGTCAATAGCATAGAGAATGAAAAAATCTCACTGGATGATTGTGTAAGGATCACGTCTGATTTAGTCATATTTCCATGAAGCCTTGCTCCAGTGAAGTAATGCTCCAGGACTTCTTCAGGCATTGAACAGAGATTTGTGTTTTACTGAGATAAAGCAGGATGTCATCTGTGAAAAGAGCAATTTATGTCCTTTGTCATAGATTGTGATGCCTTGAATCTCTGGAGACTTTCTGATAGCTATTGCTAGCGGTTCAGTGGACAGAGCAATCAGAGGAGGTGACAAAGGACACACTTGCCTTCTGCCTCTCTAAGGAAAAAGTCATTCAAATAAAGGAGTCTCCGAGAGTCATTCAAACAAATGAATGCACACCCTCTGGCTTTCTGCGGGCTTAATGAACCCTATTCACCAGAAGCACAGCCTTGTTGTCAAGCCTCTGTCTTTGGAGGCAGAAGGAGAATGCCAAAGCAAAGTCCGTCAGATTTGTTTACTCTGAAGGAGAGGAGAGACAATTTTCCACCCTTGCCTGGAACTGGGGGATCTGCACAATCCCAGGCATGCAGCGACCTACTTGCTCTGCTGTCTCAGGCTTTGCTTTTCTTCCTGGGATTCTGCTCTGATTTCAAACAAACATTTGCTTCTCTACTGGAAAATGGGTTTCACACAGACCTGAGGCAATCATGATTTCAGCAGAGCCTGTCTGCTTCTTCCTCTGCCTTGTATTACATATGAGGGCAGCAATTTTATGCATGCAATTATTTCAAGAACTGGCAAGTTCCAGAAGTGTCTAAATTGCTATGTGCATATGAAGCCGTATCACACAACTTTGTTTAGTTTTGCTTGGTAGGTTGCTTGGGTTTTTTAAGTTTACATTCCCCTCCCTAGGATAAAAGGGAAGCAAAGAGGCTACTCAGCTTCAGGCACTGAGTTGCCCCCAGTGCCTTTGATATACAGCCCCTTTGCCTGTATGTGCAGACACATGCTCATATAACTCTCCCTAACTGTGAGAAATAAAAAGGGAAATGTTAAATTTTGTACTATATATCACAATCATTTTTGAAGAGCAAGAGAGAAATTATCGGTCTACTGATAAATGTGGCCTTTAAATAGTCAACTAGGATTATCCATTTATGTGAATAATAAAAATCTGTTAGGCAGATAGAGAAAGAAGGGTAAAACTTTATAATGAGGTATATATTCTTCAGCACAGATGATGACTGAAGGCCTTGGAGTTTGAAGAAATGACAATTCATCAAAGTTTTGTATTTTTATTTTTTTAAGCCCTCCATTTTGGGGATTTCATGGAATAATTGCGTTTTCTACTGTTGGACCAAGAGTCTGATATATGCATGACTTAAAAGAAAGAGATTATTAAATATTTCACCATTTAATATCTAGATAATTTTGTCCTATAAAATCCTGTGCAGCAAGTAATTTAAATTGGTACCCTATTTATGGCAGACAAAACTGCTCACAACCATCTGCTTTGTGGTTTTAATAGATGAAGTGTTAACTGCATGTTGCATAAAATTCATTGCGACTAGGTTAATTAAATGGCTGTGCTTCACTTCCTGCACTCTGGTAATAAGATGACAACCTCATCTGAATTTATTAACCCTTGCCACTTTCAGTACTGTTATCACCCATTCAACCACCTTTGGTCAACAATAACGAAATAAATCACAATAACAGGAGACATAACCATATTGGCTAACAAAATAGATATTGATTAGCATCTTAAAGAGCAAATATGTCAATCTAGTCTGATGTTATTTTTGCAGAGGTCATCAAGATCTGCTGGACTATTAGTACTGTGAGTAAATGATGATGCAGTAGGCTATTGAAAAACACCCCAAATCTAATCTTTGGTGCTAAACAGCCTAAATGATGGCTTCACCATGAGAAGCTAGAGAGGCCTTTGAAGTCTTCAGCTTTCTATTCTAGCAAGCAGACCTTAAATACCCTTCTGCAGCAAAGGCCCTTACAGAGGGTTCAAAGCCAAACTTCTCTCTCCAGTTAGAGAATTTCTGCCCTCCCCAAAGAGGGATCATGGGGTAAAATTGCTCCATCTGCCTCCATGCCCTTGCCAACCAGGCATTGGGTCAAAGCTTAGTGATACCAGATGCAAAGATTCTTCTTAGCTGTGGCCATGGCAATAGAAACTAATTGCAGGAAGGATGAGTTGGCATGTGGTGAGGAAGGACCTGACAGAACCACCTCCAGGTACCAGTTCCTGGATCCAGCCTCTTTTCCATTACTTACACTCTTCAGATATTTAGAAAAGTTGTTTTTAGACAAGTACATACAAAGCACTCTTGTTGGCTTTACTGAGATTTGCCACGGGGATCAACCCTATGCATCAAAGCCATAGTCATTCATCCCCCTCTTGCTCTTCAGATACAGGCATTGAAAACTTTGAATTACTTCCAGTCATTCCCATTGATCCCATAATTGTACATGGCTGTATGTTTTCCTCTCTGGTTTGTCACCTGGATACTGCTTCTGGAAACAGATCCTCTGTTGTGTTCAGTCCCCTAGGTCTAAGCAGGCTCCAGACACTGTCTTTGAGAGTATTTTTATGTGGTCTAGTGAGGGAAGTCATGCAGCTGCCTCCTTCTATGCGTCAAAGTGTGGTATGTGATCCAGCTCCAGTTCAGAAGTTCAGCTGCACTGAACTGGTTCAACCTGTCTTGCGTGTTATTGTGCCAGCACTGGGCTTTGCCGTCCAGCAATGTAGATTTGGCTTGTTTTATAAACACAACAGGGAAGTTTTCATTCATACTGAGGGTTGTAGTTAGAAATAAGTTCATAGAATAAATCAGAATTTTTAACTGTATACAAAAGAAAAAATATTTTTCTCAACTTATTCCAGCAGTCAAGAGGCTGCCAAACTTTTCTCCTTCTGCTCCCACACTCAGCTCTCAAACTTTGTCCCTGCTCCAGCCATGAAGCAAAACAGCAGAATGAAAACAACTTGCCCTGTACAGTGTCACCTGTCCTGGGAAACGACACCAGATCAACTGATTCGCTTCCCGGATGCTGTGAGTCTGAGCCTGATGGCAGCAGGCAGTGCAAACAGATTTACCAAAAAATCCCTGTCCAGACTGGTGCATTCAGTTCCCAGAGCAGACTGGAAGAGGAGCTATTGCAAAGCTCCAGCAGGCAGAGGGCAGGATGGATGGCATATCTGGAATTTAATGAAACTGTCACTGTAGCCATGAGCTACCTGTGACTAGGAATGGAGATGACATAGTTAACCACTGGATACTATCTCTGAATTTTCAGACTTCCAAACATTTTTTGCCCGATAACTCTTATCATTGAATAAGTTACTAAAAAATAGTAAATGAAAGCCTATTTATCAAATTATCTTTATAAACCTGAAGTTCCCTGAAAGTATTTATTCAAATAAATGTTGTTTGATTTTGATTTCCACTTAAAGAAACTCTTATCTCATATACAAGAAAGTAACATTTCAGGCAAGTACTATTCATGTGCTTTAAAGAACCCAGCATGAAACTGCTGTAGTTCCCAGAGCACTTTTCTTTCATGGGACTCCCTACACAGTCACTCTACACAGCACTCAAAACATAGGGCAAGTGCACCATGTTCTTATGCAAAATGGGCAAGTTAAACAGATGGTGTCATGCTAACCCAAATTTAACCTTAAAGGTTGAAATTCAGTTCTCGGTGGAATGTAAGAAATGGCCTCTATGGGTTTCTGTGATTCTCCTGCATGAGAGGTGGATGGTGTTCTCTGTGATTGTTTCCTCACTCAATTGTGCAGCACAGATAAAATGTCCCATTTGACTCCTCTGTGGGCGCACTTTGTTGGTTATAGCAACCCTTTTCAGATAAACATGAACATCTCTGCACATTTTCAAAACGAAGTATTGAAATATTTTCCAGCCCAGAAGACAACCAGTTGGTTCACTGGGGTAAAGCCTCACATCTTCAGCAGGCTGTGGACAAAGGGCTTCTTTTGACAGGTTTGCACACATCAACAGTTAAATTATAATGCCTCATTATCATGTCTTTTTCTTCTCAGACCAAATATTCTGGATGATCTGCGTTTTGCATGTCCCAACACTGCTGGCCAAGTTCAATACAGCAGGATGAAAGTTTTAGTGGAAAGAAAGCAGGAAATGAGATGCTTGATCTGAAGGCAGGAGCTAGACCTGGAGTGTTCCTGCTCTAGAAACAACAGACGTGATGTGAACTGATCCAGGGGCACATGGAAGCTCTGTGTACCCTAGTAACATCTTGATCCCATAATTTCATGTCCTGGAGGTAATGGCATTTACCAAACTCTTCCCTTTGTGGCCTCATGTCCACAGCAGGGTACCCAGGGCAGGGAGATTAGACCACAGATGCGCTCTCTGGTTGGGTGAGTAAAGGGCAGCTTCCCCCTTTGCTATGCTGCACACAACAGCAACAGAGACAACAGAGTGAACCAAGCAGTCTTAATTCACACAGAAAGGAGTAACTAAGAATTTTATATCTCTGGAGCACAAACAGTGGGTGATCAGAACATTCATCAAAACCTCAGCAGACTGGTTCAAATCCCTGGTCTGCACGAGGCTAGCAGAAAATAATAGACAAAATTCCCCTTAAGTCTTCATCTGTCCACAAGCTCTGGGTAAATTGCAACCCTAGGTTGTCAGGAACCTGAAGGTAAAGAAGACGGAAAGAAAATGAAAATGAGAGACATCTGAACCTGTTAAAATGAGAGATGTGGAGAGACCATCTGGCCAGTCCCCTCTTCCCTGCATTACCCAGCCAGCCAGCCCCAGTGCCTGCCATCTGCAGTGATGCAGCAGCACTCAGCTGTATGAAGACCTTTAGGTATGGAGGGCAGAATCTCAGGCAACGTGCACACAGAGCTTCTGGTGAAAGATAAGTGTGAGTACCATGAGAGATCAGTGAGCCACAGCAGAAGCAAGTTGTGGCCAGAACACTGACCTAGACCTCGTCTCTATGACATTTTCTATTTAAAGAAAATAGAACAGCTTTACGCACCACCCTCCCCCCTGCGCCCACTGTGCTTGTAGGTGGATTGCTCCTGCTTGTTTTTCAGGTCAGCTGGTCGCTCTCGTAGCTACAACAAACTCTGCCCAGCTCTCCTGTGCCACCTCGGAATCTCGTTGGTGCTGGGGTGGCAGGCTCCCGGCTGTCGGCACTCTTCTCTCCCACCTGCCGGCTCAGATGTTTGAAAGACAACCTGATCTGTTTATACTTAACAAAAGAAGAAGAAGTGTTGAGTACCTGTGTGAAGCAAAAAATAACACAGCCTTAACTCTGGAATGGCCACAGCTTCTTCAAAAGGCAAATGATGTAACAGCCTTTCATGTGGCAAGGAGACACGTAATTTGGCAGCTGAGGCTCTGTGCCAACAATTAAGTGCTGATGGAAGTGATGGCATATAAAAACCCCACCACTGACAACAAAAATAAAACAAACCAGAGCAATTACTGTCACTGCTGTTTCTTTTAGTCTGTTCTTCCTGTGGAAAACAAACCTTTAACTCTTCCAACACCACCAAAAGTAGAAACCTAGGGAACTGCCATTCACATCTACCCCATGTGGTACTGCTCTCCCTGTGCTCTTACAGCTGAGATGCTGTGACAGGTTTAGAGCTCCCTGGGGATAATTTAGGAACATTGCATATAGGCATGGTTAATATGATGTTTAATGTATCGATATAGTTGAATTAATAGAAGATTTTCTGGATTAAAAACCAACAAACAAAAGGTACTAAGTGGTATTTTGGAAGACATGTAGTGATAGGACAAAGGTCTGATGGCTTTTAACTGAAAGAGGTCAAGGGGACAGGTCTAGATTAAACATTAAGATGAAATTCTTTACTGTGAGGGCTGTCAGACACTGAAACAGGTTGCCAGGAAAAGTTGTGGATGCCCCGTACCTGTAAGCCTTCTAGGTCAGGCTGGATGGGGCTTTGAGCAACCTGGTCTAGTGGAAGGTGTCCCTGCCCATGGCAGAGGGGTTGGAACTAGATGATAACCTTGAAACCCAAACCATTCTATGATGATTCTGTGATTCTAAGACAATCAGGCTAACACTGCCACAGTCCTGATTCCCTACACGGGCAGCCTACTGTCCTACACAGGAGATGGGATACCCACAGGTGGGGGCAGTGCGTGCTCAGTGTCACGCTCAAGCCTCTTTCTGCTGTACCTCAGAGACTGGGCAGCTTCCGAGTGCAGACCAGCATTCAGCAACATCTGGGTATCAGAGGAGTTTTGTCACCAGTCCAAAACACAGCACAGGACTAATCTGTGCCTGCCGAGTCACGTCCAGGCAAAGACACAACCTAGGGTTCAGAGAACCTGCTTCTGCAGAGACCTCTCAAAGCTGAGCAACTCACCTGCTGCTGTAGAAGCCATTTATCTGTGAGGGCCCTGTGCCCAGAGCTAACCCAGTGCTGCCTTTTTCCAGGTGGTGTTTGCCCTGCCTGGAGCACTGAAGCTGCATTGACCCATGCAGGCGTTACAGCCAAGGGCCAGCATCAGACCCGAGCCCTCATTCTGAGGGGGCTCTCGCAACTGGAAAGGTGTATGGGCAGCCCTTGAGAGAAGAAAGATGCTTCCAAGGAAATTCCCTAAAAATCTATGAGAGCAAAGAAATAAAGCCACAGGAGGGGAAGCAGAAGCAGAAGAGAAATTCAAGTGAAGGCAGCTATTTCCATGGCACAGGCAAGAAACAACCCACAGTGACAACAATGAAGCTTTGACTGTTCAATCAAAGCAACAGGGAAAAATGTCTGTATTTCCCATAATGAATGCACGAACCTGGACAAGTGTATTTTCTGTTAAAAATACCAGCTATGGAAGATTACATAAGACTTCAGTTCACCTGCACTGATCATGACCTAGCTATGCTCGCTGTTCTTGATCCAGATCTTGGCCTGGTTTCCTCAGGCGACTCGAGCCTCTTTGCACTCGGAAGGACGGCAAATTGCCTGGAGACAGTCCTTCGGTGAATCACACTGAAGAATTTCCTGCACAGAAAGCAATTTTCTAGTGTTGCAAACCTGGTAAATACAGATTTGTGTAGCCTAAATTCTGCAGGAATAGGGATGGAAAGGACATAGTAGGGGTATTCAAGGGCAGGAGTGTGGGGGATGTAAAGCAGAATAAATACTCTGAATATCTGAAATGAGCAAAATTCTCAATGAAAAACAAGATAGAGTTCTATTTAAAAAAAGCTGTAAGATACACTGAGTGTTTGGAGGGTTTCGAAGTTCTTTCAGTCATCTGGGAGAGGTACAACTAATAACAGGACTTTAATGTGCAGCAAAGTCAGCCTTCATATTTTTCCTCATGAGATTGAGTAATTGCTTTTCTATTTTAATAATTGACAGTGTTTTTTTAAAGAGTTGCATGAGACACAAAACTACAAAAGAAATGTGCCAATAACTTAATAGTTTATTAGTCAGTCAACAATATTACAAATATTTAAAAATTACTTAATATAAATAGTTGGCAGCAAACTATTCCATTACAGAGTTAAATTACCAGTACAACAGACAGACTGGAGATTTAGACACCTGGAAGATAACAGTAAAACAAACTAAAATATTTAACAAAAAAATTTTAAGCTGAAGGCGATTACCTAGTGTCCATAAAAGCATGGGTTCTCTTTTTTATTTAGAAAAAAATAAAAAACTGCTTTAACACCCCATTAGGAATACAAAATAAAATCAACTGAAAATATTAATTTGCATATCAAAGAACCATTTATAATTACAATCCAAACACTCCATAAACCACTTGTGCGATTCTATACAGAAACTCGGAATTAGAAACTAGTTGCTTTAATATTACAAAGATTTCAGCTCCAAAAATAATTCAACATAAAATAAACTTTAGCAATTAGCGTCATAAAATTATATATTTCCACATAAAAATACAAAATAATATTAATGACAAGAATATGAAAAATTATTCCAAGTATTTTACTACTATTAAAATAAAATAAAAACCAAAAAAACAAAATAGAAATATGCATGAAAAAAGTCTCTCCTTTTGTTAGCAAAACACTATCCAAAATAACTACAATCATTTACATCAGTACAAAGATTTCTGGATTTAAAAAATAGTTGCAATGACAAAAGGGGTATCTTTTCTGACAGTAAAAAATGACACTGTGGATAAAATCTGCAAAATATGCAATGAAAAAAATAAATTTGCATTAAAAAGGTTTACACTGTTATTTTTTTATACAAACATTAGAAACAGTATTGCACATCACAACACAGAATCGAGGTTAGTCAGCCTTCCAAAATGTGTTATATTCAAGTTTTGTAGCATCTTTGAGGAGAGGCTTTGTGCAGCCAGATGCAACAGGGATAAAATATCAAGTGTTTTCCATACACAAATATATAAATGCTAAATGTTTCCTTCTTAACAAAAAGTGTGGATTTTTAAAGTTTTTTTTTTTCCTCCACGGTCATACTCATGGGCAGCAATATGCACATTTGGGGAACAAAAGTGAAGAAGCTTTAAAAATACAAAAATACAATCAAACTAACTAGCAATCTTCTACAAAAATAGTAAAATAAATATGATCTGTAAAAAAAAATAATCAAATACAGTGTTCAACAGTTAGAAAATAAGAACTTAGTAGATAAAAAAAAAGGAAAATAAAAAGAAAAGAAAAAAAGGAGGTGGTGCTGGGTATGATAACCATAAGTTGAATTGCTCCAGAAATGAAGTGACAAGTAAAATCAGACATTTCAGTTATTTTTACCCATGCCAAAAAAGGGCATCCCTGTTTTGTCCCCCTGTGACTTACTTACGTAGTTCCATTTAAACAGGGAAAGCGATTTTCAACATCTCCAATTAAGTCAATTTCTTACTATTTTCATATTAGTGTTCAGTATTTAATATATTTAAAGGCTCTTCAACTTTAAACATTAAGCAGAAAATATGAAAATAAAGTTTAAAAAAATCTGCAGAATTAAATTATATCTAAATAATTAACATTGCAAAACTACTGATTTCTTTTCTAAATTCCAAAAATTGAGGTATAGCAAAGGAGATGTCATCAGTCAAAAAAAGTGTGCCTTAAAATAGCTGACTGTTGGAAAAATCTCTCACAGAGATATAAAAATAGTGCATAACAAATGTCAAAATGGATCAAGGTTTGGCAGGGTTAAGGTTAAAAAAGAATACTCCAAAAAATCTGGAGGATCATGGTTAGGTAACAAATAGGGAACATTGACAAATAAATTAGTAAAAAGCTCTTCTTAAAACAGCATCAACTTTAAACATTAAAAACTTGAACCACAGCCACAATAAAACAGCAGTTAGACATGAACCACATATTGTACAGTACAAAAAAGCACACTGTAGACAACCAACATAAGATCAACACTTTGCTTACATGAAGGATTGTCCCAAGGGATTGCAAAGAACAATACCCTTGTAATTTCAACTCTAGCATCAGGCTCTTAATTCTGCATTACAGCATTTACTGCTGAGTGCTTGCTTAGGCTGCAGAATAACTGTTTGTTCCATTAAAAAGTAGGGGCTAGTTGCATTAGAAATGCTCTGAGATAGACAAAAACACTGCTAAGATTTTCTTTTAGTGTTCAGTTAAATATTGCCTCTGTCCTAACTGCGTTTGTTTTTCAAAATCTGCAAGCAATGTCATTAGTAGAACTCCTTCATTAAAATAAAAAGACTATCCTTGACTGTCAAGTAGCTACTTGCACTCATGCAACAGTGACCCCGGTTTGACAGAAGACCACAACGCACACAGGTCAAACATGTAAGCAAGGCTTTTCTAAGCCGAATTTCACTGTTGTCTTAAAGGTAAAATTTAGTTTGTTATGCAACTAGCCGTCTGTGTATTACACCTTCTCCATTTTGACTTTACTTAGGATTTAATTTCTAAAGCATTACGCATTCTCATATACGTCTATTTTTGTTTGCATTTGTCATGGGTTTCACATTTGGTGACTGGTTAGCAGTGTGCTGGCCATCTTTGGTTTGTAGAGGAAATCTTAACCATGAACAATCAAGGGGGCTTAAAATAACTTTTTAAATGCTAGCTTTTTACTCAAACTTGTATCTATACTACATCACGCCACATTAAGTAGAAGCACACATCACAAAATTGCACAGGGATTACAATATTACATCCAGTCTGCATAAAATTGAATTCCACTACTGACCAGGTCACAAAATGGCTGCACTTTCTAGTCTAAAACTAATTTGCATATTGTACACATGTAGGACATTTTTTTACTTCAGTCACAATAATGCATGCAAGTTTGTTTTTTTGTAAGAAATTTTGTAAATTTGCTCATGCTACCTAGTTTCAAGAGAGCCTTTTTCGAACATTTGCAATAACTCACCTCTTGTTAATTAATAGTACTAGTGCATGCATATGGTGTATACAGGTAAGTAAACATGCAATTTTTTCACATTCTAAAACTATGGCAGTTTAGGCCATATTGTGCTGCCTGCATTTAATCTGTAATGCAGTGTGTCTTAAACGTTTCAATCCCGTATTAATAGGTGGCATTACACATAACACCTATATAGCAGCAAAGCTAATACAGCTTGTGATTAAAAATGTTTAAAAATAGCTAATAAATCAGATTATCTTGAGGTATTATTTCTTGCAAGTCAAAATGGAGAGCAAAAAATCAACCCTAATTTTTAGTTCATGTATACACTGAAAATAGCAACAACAATAAAAATAAGCTTTTTGTAGCAGACATATTCCATCTTCACTATTTTGCTACCTTTGGTAAATTACTGGGGCAGATCTTGAAGTTAAAAACCCATGTTTAGAAATAAGTGCACGCTTCACCCACTAAATATAGCAGCAGACTGTGTGCCCCTACGCAAAAACATTCTCATATCTAGTTTTAACTTTACATATAAAAATAACTTGGAGAAAATACAAAAAAACATTTTATTTTAACATGAAAATATCACAAAAATTAGTAAGCCTGAGATGTAGGGTTTTGGTGAAAAACAAGAGGCTTGTAGTGTTTTGGCTGCTGATAAAGATGCATGTATTGATAGCTGGGGTGAAAAGCAGAAGAATGCACTTATTTCTTCTGCATGTCAGTATCTTCAAACACAGTAAGCCACATGCACCCTTCTCTCCTTATGTAGATGCTGGTTCACCATGTTTAATTCCAGCGGAAGTGGATCTGACGTGGGCGGTCAGCCCCCTCCTTTACCAATGGCTTATGGAATTCACGTCCTGCACGAGAGTGGATATTTGCCCAACAAAACTCACAGTAATACTGCAGGCAAGTGACATTGGCACAAAAGAAAGGAGCAAACTTCCCACCGCACCGCGCACCCTGGCATTCGTCACACATCTGGTCATCCAACACGTATGGCTTTACCTCCACCTGTTGGAGTGAAACAGGAACAATTCCAGTTAATAACTTTAATAACTGTTTCTACTTGAAGCTGTGCAAGGGTATTCGTTTTTCTCTCGTTTTACAAAGCCACAAAAACCAAAACAGAAGTCTGAAATCAGTCATATTAAAGCTTTTATCTAACTAATCAGTTATTACTCATTATCATTTATCAGTTACAGACCCAACTATACTGCAGAACACTTCAAGGCAGATCCTTAGAAGTACACTGCCTATGAAATAAATAGCTACATCAGAATCTTCCTTTAATTTATTTTAGGGGAGTGTTCTTTGCAAATGATAATATGGACGTATGTGTAGAAAAAATCCCAAACCAAAGGTCTCCCAACTACTCTCACCAGCTCCCAAAAGCACCTCAACATGACTACAATTCTATACTGTTTAGCAAAAAAATAACTGAAACTATGAGACTGCAGCCCTTTAATGTAGAAGCTTTTGTTTAAAAAATAAATGTCTCTGCATGTACTGCTTTTGTGTGCAAATTAAAAGTATTTCCTTCAAGCTGTAATATAGATCTTTTTAGCAGTGCTGTTCTCTGTAAATTCACTCCCTATTTTTAATATACGGTCAAATTTGGACCTATCAATTTTGATAATCTATTACTTTTCCTTTTTGTGGCTTAGAGCCCTACAGAAATTTGTATTTCCAAAAATATTTTTTAAAAGACCACTTTGCAAGTCTGCGGACTGCTACAAACACCTGTCTTATATAGCTTGTCTCTCCCAAACTCATCTGACTGCCAGAGTGGAAAAGTGGCAGGAGTCCAGTCGTAAATTTGCATTCTGTCTTTGCATAACTGAACTGTTACAGGCTGCAATCAGACAGGAAGAAGAACTTCATAATAAAACCCAAAATGAGTTGACTCGATTATTAAGGAATGTATTGTTGCCTTCCACATTTTCCTCACTGCAACAAGAGTTTTTTACCTTAGATACTAATACCTAAGAACAACACTACATTTAGGAATCAACTGTATGTTCTATACTCAGGCAGAATATGTTTGAAATATTAAGAACTTTAAAATTATACTTTTTTTCATTGTATCTCCAGAGGAAAAAATTTACACATACAGCTCCCCACCCTGGAGTCTACACACACAGCTCCCCACCCTGAAGTCTGACAGCCAAATAGTCTTCACGCTCTCAGCTTCCCAAGTAGAGGCCATACTAGAAATGTCAAACAGAATGTGCTTCTTCTAGTAATCTATATTCAGTATGAGCTCTACTTCTTATTTCACTAAAACGACCTGCCTTATCACAAATTACACTCAAACTTTCCCATAAACAGGTACCTTATGCAGTAACTGTGTTCGTGGTTCAGAATTACTGAAAGCATGAAGCAGCATATATTTCAAGCTTCAGTGCACTAATGTATCAAGATTGGTATGAAGATGATTTAGACTATATTAGAGAAACACTTTGGGGAATGAAGTATTACATGAAGTGGATGCAGACTGCTGGAATATAAAAGTTAACAATATTTTAAGGAACTCCTTGGAGTTGAAACTCCAAACGAGCTTCAAAGAAATATTTGGAGCTGTGCTTTCATATATGATAAAACAGGATGAGGAGCACTTTTCTGAAGAAAAACATCTGTTAGAGAAACTAAATATATCTACACATCAAAAGAAGTGGAGAGAGGCTACAGAGTGCTTAGGTAAGGAAGAAGTTAAGATCACAGACAATGTTTGTCAAGTGACTGTGACACTAAGATTTCCAATTACGGTAGGAAAAGGTATATGCAGGAAAAAAAAAGGTATAAATTCTTTGAACTGAAGTTCAGAAGCATAAACAGGAGAACTACAAAATTTAGCAGTGAAGACTTTTACACAGACAAAACTGGTTATGAAAACAATGTGATAGGACAGCAGAACTTCAGAAACTGGATATAACTGGTATCAAAAGGATATGCTGAGGTAAAGGGTAGAATAGCCTGCCTTTGAGGACTTTAGTGAAATATGTATTGTATTACCTTCCTGGCCAGCATACATAAACATCTTGGGTGAAGGGAGTACCCAAAGCAGGAATGTCTTCCTCATTTACAAAACCAGTAGTTTACAGATTTATACAAATTGTTTGCTCCTCTTTAATATAGCAGTAATACTGATTTCAGAATACTTTCAGAGCCTGAAAAGACAATAGTGTAAAAACTCCATGGAGGAAAAATATACTAACTATACTTGGTGTTTTTTGGTTTGCTTTTCTTTTTTCATATTGCGATTGACAAAATCATTTGAGTAGTGTTTTTCTCAATGAAGTCTCAATGGTATGTCAAATGCTGTTCTTATATCTAGCTAGTATTTGGGAAAATTTTGTGTGGGTTTTTTTTTCCCCTTCTGTGCAAGCTCCAAGAGGCCTGCAGTCCATCTCCCCCATAAGAATTACAGCGTTGTATCACACATCAACACATTACATCCCTTTCTCTGCCAACAGCAAGCACTGACATTTCAGATGCCTGCGTGGCATCCAAAGAGCCCTTAAGATCTCTTCTGAGCTATGATCAAAAACTCAAAACAACAAAAAAACATATGTTGAAGTGCCGCCTTCAAAGTCAGGTTCATGCCGTCATTGCTCTCACGAGATGGCACTGCCAGTCAACCATATACTTCTCTAATGCAAAGGACACTCCCATGGAAAGAGGAAGACCAAGATAAAAGTGTCCCCTACTTTACAAGACTTAAGTCCATGTCTCCCACTTTTGAGGGAGAACGAGTTTGGATGGGACCCAACTGTCTACATCTCAGTTTTAAAATTAGGTGACTTCACAGCCAAATGCCCTTTAGATAGTTACTGAAACACACTAACAATACCCAATTCTGAAGCTAAATGATCCATTTAGCATCACATAGAAGGAATTATGGATTCTGGTCCTTACTCCCATTTTTTCCAAGTACTCAGATGCAAGATGATTAACAGCTTTATTTTCTCTGACACAGCCAGAGTATCAAGGCCATTTTTTCTGTTATATAACTATGCAAAAGGTAGACCTATTAGTCAATGTCAGCTGCAAGTCACAAAGACAGCAATCCCATAACCAAAATGCAGCCATCACATCTTAATGTGAAGCCTAGTTCACTACCCACATCCAGACCCACTCATCCTCCAGGAAAGACTATGTTTGGGGACTTCAGCTCACAAGGCAAGCATTATTTGAGACACATATGTAAGAGCTATATTACCCGGCCTATTTGAAAGGAAAGAAGCACATGCTGCCTCCCTAGAGCACAGTTCTGTTAAGTGTACTACTTTCCTTTTTCCCATGTCTTTGATCTGTAGAGGAGACGGGACCGTGAACTACTTTACTAACTCAAACCTTCCTCCTATAACACCTTATTTTTTTTGAAGAACACCTATTAATGCCAGACTACCTCTGCAGTTCTTGACATCAAAACCAGTGACCCTTAAAACTGACATGATTTAGATGCCAAGTTTCTTTGGTACTCTTATACTTCTAATTAGGAGTAATGACGTCAACTAGTCTTCTTAATATGTAAGTTAGTTTTGCTTTAGTTAGCATTAAGCATCTGTTGCAAACAGAAATGTGCACTGGTAAATACTAAGAAGACTCTCAGAAAGAATAAGACATTTTGTATTTTAGGTGTTGAGCTTGATCAGCTTTCTGAGCACTGACAATTATGGCCGAAATTAAAGGCAGCTGCAAATACAAAGTTAATCTGAAGCCAATGAACACTAGAGTTTCCAAGGAATGACAGAGGAATTATCACAGTATTTGGATTCAATAGAACAGGGGAGAGAAAAGAGATTTTCAAGCCCTTTGCCTATACACAACAAAACCAGGAACTCCAGAATGGAAAGAACATATGGTCCAACATATGTCAAAGGAACAAACTGCTGCTCTGTGGAAAGCATGTTGTTCGTTTGGGGGCATTCATGGCACACTTTGAAAGCAGTGGAGTTACATGAATGCTGAAAGACATGTAGAAGCTGGCATGAAAGCCAATCAAATGCTGTGTTACCACACACTAAGAAGTTTCTTTATAGGTTGCAATTATTTTTTTTTTAAATATCTGTATAACTTACTCGTTTATCGATATCGCCATGCTGAAGTTGAACAAACCGAGCACTGATGGCAGCAATGTAACTCTGCTGATTGGAAAAAGCAACACGTCCAGCACCTTTTGGGTATTTCAGCTCAGGGTCAGTATCAATTCCTGCGTAACAAACTCCACCATAGAGACGGTCCATGATCATAGCCAATTCCACTATTAAGAAATGAAAGAGTGTTCATTTAAACTGTTCTTACAGTACCAAATCAATATGCGCCTGTTTAAAAACACTAAAAAAGTTAACGTTAATTATTAATTTCGCAACAGCCAATATAATGGTAATAACAAGATAAAAAATATTAAATAAGCCATTTAAGAGCTTATTCACGCTGTCTGTACATACATACAAGGAACAATGGAATTGTAACTCTTTAATAACCTGGAACTGGAATTCCAGGGCAGTTTTCTTTAGGGGATTACAGCAGAAGACTTTTGGGGCAGGCATGGAATGTAAGATGTATAAAATAGATCCACACGCCACAAATTCCTTGGTACATGTTCCTGGCTGTCCTAATGCTCTATGTCCTACTTGAATTTAAAGATGTAGTCAGTATCTTTTCATTAGGTAACTGAGCTTGATTATCTCTACAGTGCTATGCTTACCATAGATACTGAAGTTCAGAGAAAACAAAATTTTATATTTATAATCTGATTGCAAGATTATACTGAGATCAGTTTTGAAATTAATTCAGGTGAAAAAGAGTGTTTTTTCAGAATTAGTATCCTCTGTATTAAGGTATAAAGGTGTCAGCAGTAAAGGATGTTCCATTTGTTTGAATAGTCTCCTAAAAGTTTTACTGCTTTTGTGAAGTCATTATTCTTATTTCACAATGCCATAAAAGTTTCATTTTCACATGTATATGGCATTTGAAAGCTAAGCATAAAAATGCATTCTTTAAACTTATCACAGACATTCAGCACAGTAATCTGGAACACTGAACTGAATTTAAAGGAGAATTAATCTGCAATTGGAACATACTGTGTTTATGTTCATTTACAGAGCTTGTACTACAGTTGAAAGCAGAGTCTTAAATGCAAAATAACAGAAAGGCTGAGGCATTGCAGGTCCAAGAGAGAAAAATTTTAAGATCCTTTATATCCCAAATTTGCACTATTACTTGTTGGTTTTCCTACACCTTCCATCTAAAAGGTCATAATGAATAAAATTCATTACAAACTACGAAAGACTAACAAAGTCCAGGAGTCATTCTAATAAGAAATAGGATTTAAACCACTGTATGTTATATCTCTGCTTCCAACATTCACTGCAAACTACTTGCTAGAAAGTCACCTAAAAAACTGTAAAGGGCTACTGCAGCCAATCTCAAAATACATACTTGTCCAGGTTGTAGATCAATCATTCCACTGCTGCAGAAACGGATTTTTTTCCCTTTGCACCTCTGGCAATTGTCTACAAAGAGTCCTGCAATCTCATATAGTGTTGTGCCACACAGACTGTGTTAGTTCTCTGAATTTCTTCTTTTTTGCCTCTATTCCTACTCATTTAAGTACTCCATCACCTGTGTTTTTGAGTGTACCAAGAATAACTGCAACCTGACAGCAGTAGAAAAGTAGCTAATGCACAGTGACAAGCAGGTACAAATACAGCTCCATATAGTCAGGGAGCGGGGCAGAGATGTTCTCCCAGCATTATTTTAAAAACAATCTCTTTGTTTTATGCCTTTTGTGACATAGTTTACATTACAGTTTTGTTAATATGATTGGATTTTTTTCTACAGCTTTAGACAGGTAACAGTTGCCAGTGAATCTCAGTGAAGAACTGTGATTTATGGCCAAAGCCAGACAAAAACAGTTAGTAGAGAAATGTAAAAATACACAAATATTGTACTGCAGTTATAACTATCATGACAATGTTTTATACATATATATCTGCATCTATTCATACATAAAGTATTCATGGTTCAAATTATTTCCAATAATTCCCTACTTTTAAAAATTAACACAGATTATACTCACCAGCTCTCAATGGTCTAGGGACTCCTCCAACAAAAATTGTTTTGCGAGGATCAAGTGGCTGTGAACCATCCATCACAAAGTCACTATCACTTAGATTCCAGGGACGTATCTGAACCTATTAAATTGGGAAAGAAAATAGTATCCTACTTTAAGTTTCACTACAACATGGATATATGTTCATCAGCCTATAAAACTGTCAAGCAGTCATGACCTCATTAGCCTAGCAAGTCTAGGTGCTGTGTTTTAATCCTATTAATTCAAAACATTACAATTTTAAAATAATCCAAGTGTTCCAGATGTTGAGCTCTGCCAACAGTAGTTTGCTTTTGATTATTTTCATCGTCACAATTTCCAATGCAGATTTAGCCAGATGGCAGCTATAGCCTGCAGGCCATCCACTGTGTACTTACTGGCTTGTCCTTGATAGTAGGGCTGGAAACACAGAGATAGAGCTTTCCATCTTCTTCAATGCAGGCGTCAATCAGAGCCTGAACTGAACTCTCTTCTTGGAACAGGAGGAATGCATAACCTGGAAAAATAGCCAAACCAACTGATATTTTTTCTCTTATCTTTATTTTACGTAATCATCCCTGCCAGTGACTTTTCTGTACAAAAGGAAAGTCAAACCAATTCCTTCTTATCAATCATCTTTAACTACATACTACCTTGCCATAATTAAACAGAGCTTCTATCTGTAAATAATTGTCAGAAGAGACTAATAACCAAATAAAAGCAAACATGTCTGCTGTATCATGCACTGAAGTGTAGGCCGAACAACATTCATGGGCTGCAATGAACATTATACAATGAAAATCCGACTTGGCACAAAGGACTAATCTCTATTCTAGAGATTAGATCAAAATACTTTATTACGTAAGTGACCCAGCAAACCTTTCAAACACTATAAAAATAGGACTTAAAATGCTTATTTAGTGCTACAGTAAAAAGAGTCAGACAAGTGAAGAACCTCATGTTAGAATGCTTTAACAGTTACAGTATGATATATACTAAATCTGTTACTTTACAAATACCCAATAGCACAATTAGGGTTGTATTCTAAACCAAACTTTTACAGGACCATAAATCACATTTCTTTCTGACGTTACTACCAAGTACAGAATTTTCACACAAATTTACGTTTTACTACTTGGATGGAAAAGTAAATGCTGAAGCAACTGCTCTAGAGTGGGCTTGGGAAAAGAGACATGGGTACTTCACCAAGCTTTTTGAAAATGATGCTGTATTTCTGAAAGAAGCTAGTTAACCACCAGCCATTTCCTATTACAAACGAACACTGTAGGTCACCAAGGTGAAGATGGTAGGATGCATCCTGAAGACCATTAAAGAATTGGTGCTTGACCCACTTAAGATTTAAGAAATAAATGCACAAATGATTTTAAATGTATGGGAGCAAAAGTAGAATTAAAAAAGACATGTAAGGCCTGTATTGGTCTTTCTAATAACTTGTACCTTGTTTCTTACTGCTCATACCACAGTCCAATCACAGCTACCTATAAGAGACACATGACAGGAGTTTATGTGTTCTTTATTTTTATGTAAATCTTATTTAGTTTCTTGAATATATCACAGAGAATCTTTGGGTTTGGGCTGAAGTATTTCCTTGTGAAGTCTATTCTTCATTGTGTAACAATATTTTTTCAGTGACAACTTGTTTAACTTAATTAGTAATTATTTAAATTCAAAATTCATTTTACTGAGGATATCTTACTATTTATCTTAGATTTTAAAATCCAGCATTACCCATGCAAAACTCACTCACTGAATGAGGGCATGTACAGACCAGCATGGGTGAGATCAGACCCATGTAACTGTCCTTACTTGGGTGGAAGCCAGGCACACACGTTCCTGTTTGAATGGAGAGCTCAGTACAAGAATTATGGGAGTGAAAAAACTGGTTTAATCAAAGGAAGTGTTAATTGCACGATACTGACTAAGGGATCAGACATACAAAGGAAGATATTGCCAGATGCTGATTTTCCATCGGTTCTTATCCTAATGCAAAATCAAGGGTACTGCACCTAGCTCCTGATACATAAGGCTGGTCAGTGCCTCCATATGATCTACCACTCACATGTCTGCAGCTTGATACGCTTAACTGCAGCAGTTTGTAAAAAGATAGAAAACTGAAGTACAAGAATTCAATGAGGAATGCTTAGGATTACTACAGATTTCACAGAATATTCTGAGTTAGAAGGGACCCACAAGGATCATTGAGTCCAACTCTTGAGTGAATGGCCCATAAGTGGATCAATCCCAAAACCCTGGTGTTATTAACACCATGCTCTAACGAACGGAGCTAATCTCAGGGTTATTACACCAGACCTGAAATAAAAAGGAAAGCAGTAGCAAAACTGTATGTTAATACTGCTTTCTCTACCTCATCTGCAAAACATGCACTTGTGTCTGGGTTTAGCCCACTTAATTTAAAGCCTCAGACATGCTTGTGTCCATGAGCTCAACTGTACTACTGCCCCTCTGAAGACATGGAGAAAGCTAGGGTATAGCCTGTACTATCAAATGGGCCTGTCTGTAATTTTGCTCCACAGCTCTAGACCTTCAGGGATTTACAATACATTTTATCTTGTGCCATAACTCTAGCCTGGAGGAAAATAACCATCTTAAGAAAGCTGGCCTGAGAAGATAATTCTCTCAGGTCCCACATGCAGCCTGGATTGATAGGCCAAAGCCAATGGTATGAGGTTCAACAAGGCCAAGTGCTGGCTCCTGCACTTGGGTCACAACATCCCCATGCAGCGCTACAGGCTGGGGAGAAAGTGGCTGGAAAGCTGCCTGCTGGAAAAGGACCTGCAGGTGCTGTTTGACAGACAGCTAAACATGAGCCAGCAGTGTGTCCAGGTGGTCAAGAAGACCAGTGGCATCCCAGAAACAGTGTGGCTGGCAGGACCAGGGCCATGACTGTCCCTCTGTAATTGGTATCTCCAGGTTTGTGTCCAGTTCTGGGCTTCTCATTGCAAAAAACACACTGAGGTGCTGGAGTAAGTCCAGAGAAGGGCAACAGAACTGATGAAGGGTCTGGAGCACAAGTCTGGTAAGGAGGGGCTGAGGGAGCTGGGGGTGTCTTGCCTGGAGAAAAGGAGGCTCAGAGGGGATCTTACTGCTCTCTACACCTACCTGACAGGAGACTGTAGTGAGGAGAGAGAATTGTCTTTTCTCCCAGGTAACAAATGATAAGACAAGAGGAAACACCCTCAAGTTGTGCCAGGGGAGGTTTAGACTGGGCATTAGGAAAAATTTCTTCACTGAAAGGGTGGACAAGAATTGGAACATGCTGCCCAGGGAAGTGATGGTGTTGCCTCAAATCACCGTACCCACAAGTGTTCAAAATACATGTAGTGTGGTGTTTAGGCACAGGGTTGAGTGGTGGACCTGGCAGTGCTATGTTAACAGTTTGGACTGCAAAGCTACTCTAAAAGTTTTCTTTGAAGGAAGCTTCTTTGGCTCCTATGTATACCAACAGTAGGAGCTCATGATCAGGCATTACATACCAAGAAACACAGATTGTATGTTTTATCCATATTTCACAAGCTAAAAAGTATTTAGATGACAGTTTTATAAAAATCTGTTGCTCATGTGCACCTCTACAAAAATTATACCTCCTGGAGGTGTCAAGGTTTAGGTAACCCAGTGTTTATCACTTGACTAAATTCCTCTGCATAACACTGGAACTATTAGTAATACTCCTACTTTCAAAGGCAATGAGTGCGGGAAACTTTGCTAATACTCATCCTTAGAAAATTACTTCAAATAATAAACAAATCTTTTTGGAGATAACTAGCTTTAGAGGTACATTACCTCACATCTAAAGATACTACACTGGTTATAGTCACAAGCTAACATTTCTCCTAATAAAACAAGACCAAGAAATTATGTTGTTTTTTTTTTTTTTTTTTAAATTTGGTCAGCCCTCGAAACAGAAAGTCCATCAGGTTAAGTCTGAAGAGTCCTAGCTGTACTACCAAATTAAATCTTTTCCTTTTTTTGGATTTATTATATAAAGAATGAACCAAAAGCAAAGCATTCTAGACTAGATGCATGCTAACATGATGCTCTGAGCAAGGAAAAAAATGTCTTTATTTCACAGTAATATGGCAATCTAGCAGAAGGAGAAAGGAAACTTCTGCTATGCATACTCTGTAGAAATCAGAGCACAGCTTTAAGTTCTATCAACCTTCAGCTAACTCTTATCACTAGTGACTTAGAGGAGTCAAGAAAATCAGTGCAAGCCAGTATGGCACTGTCCATGCCAGTCACTACAGTGGTATTTTGTTTTGGGGTTGGTTCCTCTAATGTCCTACAGACTCTACCCTGATGAGACTACACAGCCTCAGTGCAATGCAACTCTTACCTAGAGAATGCTGCACATTAGCTTAAATCAGAAAGAAACAGTGCAAACTGCAGGTTAATACAGACAATGGATCTACACATGATGATGGGATTAGTTCAAATTTGTGAAGGACACATTTCACCTATTCCTCCTTAAAGAAATCTCATCGCCACATTAATTAAATCTTTAAAAGAAATCTTTAAGTTTTCAATTTTATCACCTTTGATGGAGAATTAAATCCAAAATACACTTAAAGTGAAAAAAATGTGGTGTTGCATCACATTTGTGATAACTGTGTACCTAGTCTTTTAGATATCCTCAGTTTGGGTAAATGAATCAAGCTCAATGTGCTTATGTTACAGTGACCTGAATATCCCTCTATACTGCACTGGCTGTACTGTCCAGATTCCCACTGATTAAAGGAAGCTTAGACACTAATCACACATGAAGACACCTACAGTTACTTGCCTGAATCCAGAGTTTGATCCTACCCAGTGTGATCAAATTAGCTGGTAACAAGTTTAACAGAACTTGTACTGACCTGGGGTTTTACTTCTTAAACTAGAAACAAAACATTTTCAATCTCCTTTTTTCAGTCAGCTCTGAATTGGTAGTTAAGAACCTTGGGAAAAAAAAAAGCTACGGCACAACTGTTGTGATACAAGGCAGTAGAAACAAGCCACTAGAAAAGGATGGGGCCACTGTCCTGTTTAAATCAGATTACCCTCTGTTTGATACAGACTAAAATAGTACAAAGGACACAAACAACTGGACATATCTTTAAAGGCCTTCTTTGGATTTGTATATGCTCATGGCACTACTTTTTTTGAGAGCTTCATTATCACAAGGAGTTGTTCTCAACCCAGCAAGTTACTTCGGACATGTGTATTGTTTCATAAATAAGTGTATTTGCCAACTACGCAGTAACATGAGTTATGATAAACAGTTGCAAGTCAGAAAGGAAGGAATTCTCCATTACAGTTGGCAGATCATACACTTTGTACTTTGAGGTCAATGGAATTTTTTTTCAGAACAGAGCTTTCTTGTAAGATCAGTGTAAAGTTTTAGAAATTCCTGTTTTCTCTGGGTCTAATTTTGTCGTGAACCAATACAAAACATAATTAGTTAAGAACAAGCAGTTGGTGTTTCTCAGGAGGCAGCCAGTCTTGATGGATTAAGACACTTTTTGCACTCCTTTCAGCAAGGGAACACTTATTATGAACTTGGCCTTCCCTCAGGACCTTTTGTAAGCAGAGAGCCTGGAAGGAACTGCAGCATGGAAAACTGAACAACAGTGAAAAACCAAAAAACAGGCTGCATCTCTTCACTTCTGTGAATCAGTCCAGAATGGAATAATTCTGAGATGTCTTTGGAAAGTAATACTATGGCAAATCTCTAATGAGACTGAAAAAAGAAAAATACATACACTGAACTGATTCCATGGGGAGTGACAAATTACAAACTGGAGATTGAAAATAATAAAAGACATTAACTCCTTGAACTAATACAGTATGTATTTCTCAACTGGTAATTACTGGTTGATCTCAAAGCTTTATTTTGCCTATCCTTAGTTGTTTCAGACATCTCATTGCATATATTTATACATGGTTCTTGCCTGTACACACAATACTAGACAATTTTTAAAGAAATTCTTCTACAAAATAATCACGCAGTGTATGTATTGCATTGAAGAAAAGAGATATATATACGCACTAACAGCTGGCAGTTAAATGTTTCCAGAGTATTTACAAATAGAAACCTACACTGTATTTCAAATGTGTTAGGCTACATTACAAAAAACATCGAGTAATGCAGCAAACTGAAAATTAGACTAAAGCTTTAAGACTGAAGAACAGTCAACACTATTAAATTTAAATAGTCAGTTAATCATGGGAAATCAACACTTAGTTTGCAAGTTTTTCCTGAATTAATTAGATCAACACAGTGCAGTTCTTCCATTTGTATTCTTTGCGTTTAAGAAACTCTGCTTACAATATAGATTTATTTTAATCTTTTTCTTACAGTGGTAACTATAAATAACCCAACTGTATCAAAAAGCTATATTAAATGAGGAAGTCTAGAAATATATCCTTAAGATGTTCAGATGCTGAGACAGGACTATCTCCTTGGAAACAAATGCCAGAATCCATTCCTTTCAGGTAAGAATATATTGCATCTTCCATCTTCTATATATTCATCACAGACTCTGTGAGATGCATCTTCCTTAAAGAGTTCCTTGGGAATTTCTCTTGGTAATTTATGAAGAGAGATGCATTCCCTAAGATAATCAAATTTAACTTGACAGTAATTTTGTGTGTCAGGCCAACAATCAAAAAAGCCAAAGTCTTTGTTTGTCTCAGAATTTCCATGTAGCATTCATAAATGCAATTCAGATACTTTCAATTCCATTTCCCACTCCTCAGAGGACCCATTTGGGATAATAATCTTGTCTTTTCCCCAACATAAATGCTCAGACAAATGAAGAATCAGTTTACGAAGGAACTATACCTACACTTTTGTCACTTCCATTGAAGGAACAAATCGCTACAGTCTCTACAAAATCAATCATCTCTGCACTGCTTTCATATCTGGATCAGACCTCAGCATTTATTTTATATGTAACAATACATGATCGTACATAGACAGAGATATGCTACATAATTTGATTACTTCATCTACATAATGGTTTTTCCAACACTTTGTGATATTAAGCAGTCAAGTCTAACAGCAACACTAGAAATAGTCAAATATCAGTATTTAATCATTTATCGAGAAAGAGTAGTGCTTCAATAGGAATGTCACATCCTAAAAGTGAAAGCAGCATAACATTTGATTATCTGGATCAGGTGTCCAAATGCATCCTTCTGAATCATGTCTCTAACTTCCTAGGAAAATTTTTATCTAAGATTTAGTCTTAAAAAATTTGACCAAATTTCAGTTTTGGAAATTACATAAAATGCAAATACAGCACTGTGTATGTATGACACATACAACTACATAATACTGATCTGATCAGGCATAATACCAAAACAACAGGTTTTAGACTTGGTATGTAAAGGAACAACATCTGAACCTGCATTGAAATGACAGATTAACTGTTCACAGGGACTATAAATTATACCCTTTGGAAAAACATGAGACAGTTTCCAAGAGTAAGACTTTCATTCAGTGGCTGGTTAAAATCTTCCCAACTTTCTTACCTTTTGGTGGAAAATAGGACTTGCTCTCTGCTTTGTGAGGCCAGTCTACTACCAAGGGCCCAAATCGCCTGAAGCTAGCAGTAATTTCATCTAAAACCAGGAAAAATAGTTGCAATTAAAATAAATTATGTAACTCAGTGAAAAAGCACTATCAAGCAAACACCTTTGTTTCTAGGAAAGGCTGGTATTTCACAGAAAAGAAAGAATAAAATTTACAACTTTCATGAACAAAAAACCTAAATACACACATCTGCCAAAGTGTTATTATTTACACAATGGTATTTCTGGTGATTTTAAGCTTACGTTTGTTTTTTATTACTTAATAACAGCAGCATTTCAGAAGCATATGGGCAACTAAAGGCAGTGGTGACAAGTTGTGTGGTGCTTCCCTAAACTCAGAATCTGGTTTGAATGCAATCAATTCAATGTTTAGTGATTTAGTACAATTCAGAACTCTGTAAGTAGATATTCATGTACCACAATTAACATGTTAGCAGTTTACAGCAGATAGTGTGAATGTATCAGACACAGAAACTTAAAATTGTCTATTTGGAGGTGCTTCTAACATAACCAAGAATAGTCCTGTTGCAAGATCTACTGTACTCCTTGCACAACTTTGTGATGTCTTTCTATCCTTCCTGTCAGTGATTGGAAGAGCCTTGGCCATGAGGAAAAAATACCCTAAGCTATACAAAAGCAGTAACTCAAATACAAACTTGCTCATTTCTTTCAGTCGTATCTGCCATCAGCATGCAAGCAGGCAGGAAAGAAAGAAAGAAAATGCATTTCCGTGTGTCTTTGTTTAGCATTTGTATGAAAAGCAACTGTGCTGAAGTGTATTAAAATAAATCCCTTAGTATATTGTAGGAGAGCATCTCAATGAAGACAGAACCAAAATATGGTCCTTCCATGTCTGAAAGTTAATTAAACACAGTCAGCTTATTTGGTTTGCAAGTTACTCTAGGCTTACAATGAACCTCATAAAGGGACTTCTGTTTACCTTACAAAGCTAGCATGCAATTTACATTTATCTGCACAGGAGAAACCGAATATTAAAGAGCATGATTACTTCAAATCAGCACTATGGTACAAAGCAATTCCAACTGCACCGCTTAACAGTCTGAGCTTCTGTGGTACACCCTATGTTCAAAACATCAGGGTGCTCTGCCACTTCACCTTCCTCTGCCTTAGTGTTTCTGTGTCTGAACAGGAATAACATTAACCTTTCTATAGCATTGCTGAGATCTTCAGGTAGTAGTAAAATAGAATATGAAATTCATTTACAAATGGAAGCTTTCTATGAATACAGAATAAAGCAGGCATAGAGGATGGCTAAGATGTATTTGAAAGGAATATGCAAGATAAGCAGAGGCACAAATTCCATGCATCACATGCAACTCTACAATCTGCAAGTGCAGAATCAGAAACTGAACTATCTCAAAACCAGAAGAGATGATATTAAGCTCAACACACCCATTAACTCTCATAAAGATCATATAGTTGTAGCCTTTTGTACCATAACATTATTTTGCCAAGCGGATTATTTCTACTACTTCATTCAAGTTTTTCCAGATCTCTTTGTCTCTGCCTCCAAACTTAGTTTGCTCAGTTTTCAGGCAGCTCACCTTCATCAATATCTGGTGGAAGACCTCCAACAAACACTTTCCGAGAAAAACGCTCGATTCGTTCTCCATTCTGATGAGCTGAATAGCAGGTAGGTGAATTCAAGACTCCAACCTGATCGCTATGACCATCGTCCAGCAAACCATCATCTATAGGGAAGAGGGAAGAGCGGCCTTAAAAAGAAAAGATAATAATATACATTAATCTTGTGACAGTACATGGTTATATAATTTTAGGGAATGGGGAAATAGTCTGGAGAGTCAAAATGAAAATACCAAAATATTAGAAAAGTACATATTAGATTAAAGAAAAATTAAGAAAATGAAAAATGTATTAAACTTCAGAAAGGAATTTCAAGATTGCAAGCTGACATCACTGTAAGTATAATACTTCAAACTACATTATATTGTAGTTACTCTGCTACACCCAGTAGGAAAGTGGTAATTCAGTTTTAAATAAAGGGTCTTATGAAGAGAAAAATATTATGGGCTGTTTAAGTGAGTTTCATTAGTCTTTCATTAGTCTGCCTTTGGTTTAGCTTCAAATTAAACTGGTAACTTTCTCCACCTGAATGACTACTGCATGTCTAAAAATCTTACATTTTAATTGAACAGGGGGAAACAGAAAAATCATGGTCACAATAACAAGTTTCTAACAGGTACATCTTCTCATCTAAAGGTATCTGATGCTGATAACATAAGGACAGATTTAATTCCTAAGAAAGTAAAAGAGAATTTTAATAAATGTGCAAAATGTAATACTTGAAAAGTGAGTCATAGTGCTGATTTATCCTTCTCACCCTCAATTTACCACAGTTTTGGAGGGAAGCCTTGTGGTGGTTCCTAACATGTAGTAATCTGCAGTGAGATTATAGTTACCCTGAAAAGGAAGTGTAAAATCTGAGAAGTTCAAGGATGGCTTTGCAAATGCAATCTGATCAAAACAGACATACAGAGGGCAAGTTTTCACTTTACAAAGTGAGAATATTAATTCTGTCCCACGTACTTCCTCCCTATTTATTATTTACAAATTTTAAACAACTCCAAACAAAAAAGAATCTGGAAGTCCAGGATATTCATCTTAGCTTACTCAATCTTTTATTGCTTTAGAACAGCAATATAAAGACTCATGACAGTTTCAAATTCAGAAGTCAGTCTTTCAACTGAAAAAAGACCAAAAAGAAACAATTTTGTGAAACAAAATAGACAACCCACATCATCATTTCTTCTGAAAGGCAATTTTCTGTTTCTCACTCATTTTAAAAATAATTATTAATTAATTCAACTGCTTTCCAAAAAACAAGCAAGAAAACTAAATCCTAGTACGTTTTTGGGAAGCAACCTAGTTTTCCATCTCAAATAGCCCAGATTCATCCACTGCAAATTCATAGGCAGAACCAGTGGGTCCCTGACAGCTGAGTCTGCAGTACCTTAGCTGTGAGCAATACTGCAGTCTATTAATTCTTCTCCCCACTCAGGGGAACGCTACCAGAAAAGCCTGGTAGGAACACTTGGAGACTCAGTTCTGACCAGCTAGGAGTGAGAGTAGTATGGAAGCCCTTCATTTCCAGAAGACCACATGAGAATCAGGTGTTTGAAGACAAGGTTGGAGAACAGACAGCAACCATCATGACCAAAAACCTATGTTATGGTAATGCCTATTGACCCTGATGTGGTGTCTCTTTATAAAAAAAAATGAAAACACAAGACTATATAAAACAACAAAACATCGTAAAATGTCATCAGGAGCACAAAAGAAAAGCAGGACCACAGGACTGTACCAAGTAACAAAGACTGTTAATAGATAATTTTTATGGTGGTGTATATGTCTTCAGCAGGCATCCCCATAGAGATGAGTACAGCAAATGCAGAAAACTGTAGCAGGCTCCTCCTTTCCTCTAAGATTGGGGATAGACATGTTTGGGAATGACTAGCAGGGAGCAAGTGCTTGCTATCATAATCATGCATTCCACAGCCAGAACAGGTCAGCAGAGTGCCTTTGAAAGGCAAAGCACGCGGCTGGTGCTCAGTAGCACAAAAAAGTAAGGAAGCAAGGGAGAAACAAAGTTAACATAGCTGTAAGAAGCAGCCAGGCAGATTCTTCTTGTAAATCAACTGTTTAGACATAAGAGGAGTAAGGTCGTGCTACGAAGACTGCAGCAGCTGAATAATGTGGATATGAATTTCAGTTATGAAGGCTAGGAAGAATGATCAGATCCTAGAGATGTACATGAACATGTGGTAAGAGCTGGTTGCACAACCAAGAAATGGGGATACAGCAACAAATTTCTGCATTACTAATGTGAATGATGAAGAAGATAGAGCTGTTATCATAGTGACAATGACAGGAAAAAGCGGATAATGGAAGAAATAAGACTCATATTGCAGGAACCTGCAGGAAACTGCAAAGTGAAAATCTTAAGACTTTTCTCTAGTATATGAGAGTTATTCTTAACATCTTAAATCTAAAATTACTGTAATTTAGCTTGGTTTATAAGAAGTACTTCTTAGACAATTCCAACTTACAATAAAGACAAGTATATATGGGGAAAAGTAGTCGAAGAACAATACTCAGAATAATTTATTTTCTACCCCTGATCAATGTTAAAATCTAAGAACAATGAGAATTATTCTTTAAAAATAAAAGCATCAGAACACACTCTGAAGTGATACCAGAGAGCTCAGTTTTACTTAATGTGGGTAAAAGTTTGCCAAAAACACTGCAGCCTCTCATGCAGAGAGCTAAGATGACATGGAGGCCAACAGATCAACACTTTTAGAGTAATATAGTCTATGTAACTCCCATTACTTTCTTCTCCACCCTCTTCACTTTTAAATGAAGTCTCTCAGATAATGAAAGCAAAAACATAATTTGCTTTCACATTAGAATAGGCTTTCGTATTTCTCCTGATGACTGTGAATAAAAAGGATAATCCCTTCTAAACACTTGTTTCTTTTTGTTTTATGACAAAGTAAGCAGAATGTGCTGGGAATTGTCAAAACGACTGTACTGTTACATCCTCTGGCCATGATCTACAAGATTATTCCTCTCTGCGTTGTGACTGCCAAGCAATCAGTTATGAACCAATGCAGATATCAAGACAAACACATGAACTGATGCATTATGTGGTGAATACTGGAAGCTACCAAAGATATTGTTTTTTCTGCACATTTTACATGGTCTTCATAACAACTGTAGGTCGCATCCTTGTAGGTCACATCCTAGTATAATAAAAACAGTACAGCTTTTCAAAGATCAGTGAGCATGCATTGGCTTATGCTACAAAGATCTGTTTACTATTTCTAAGAGCAGTCTACTAGATTTCTTGCTAAGTTCATGAAAGGCTTTTAGTTTTTGCTCTGTACACTGCTGCTTCTACAGAAGCACAAGGAGATGACTTAGAAGGACAGCTAGTAAACTGTATACTTTTAAAAGGGGGTAATGACTGCAAGCAGTAGCCATTAGCATGAACTAAATTATGATTAGAACTAGAGTTTTTAACTGATTAAAGGTTTTGTAAATGAAACTCCAGGAGATCAATAATCATAACAATCCAGACTGCACACCTCCTTCCCTCACACCCTCCATCTTTCCCAAACTAAGACAGCACACAGACAAGCATTTATAATCAACAATCTGGATTAATTAATCATAATGATCAGTAACAGATCAGAATTAATTGTACTGTAACAAACAGAAGTGAATTACCTCGTCTTCGCCCATAACTCCTCGCTGCATGCAAACAAAGGACAAATTGTAAAATGTCAAATAACTGTATCATGCCCACATACTAAAATATTTAAGATACAAAGAACTATGTGGGTAAGCAGTAAGCAAAAAATCTGCATTGGTACTTGGTAATGGTACCAAGTAGAGGGGACTGCATTAAACTGGAGTCTTACTTAAACACTATATTTTACTACTAAATTTACAACCAGCTGTAAAGAACATTCTTTCAAATATTTTAACCTGTCTTTAAACTCGAACTTAATTTCATGTTAATTATGAATAAATTATGAGAACTCTGCAATTTATCCTCAAAAATGTGATTTGTACCTTACACAAGTGCCTAAATAACACACACAGGGTACTGAAATTTTAGAAAGGAAAATATTACTTTAAAAAGCATGTATCAAGAGTCAAATTAATCACAGAAACATCCTGGTCCATGGAACAGTTTGTACAGTCCTTTGCAGTGACAATGCAAATGCTGTAAGCCGTGACCTTCCTTTTTCATGAAAAGACCTAGCAGAAAATTAACCGCAAGGTTTTGTTTGAAACAAAAGACTCCTTGTGGTAGCAAACAAAATCAGGGCACAAGTCACAAGAAATAGCATTGTATCAAAAACACTGCACAAAGGCAAAGCAACACTTTCTGAGAAACTGCAAGTAAATACAAGATTTTCCTAACTTTTGAGTTTTGCAAGATTCTTAAAGAGATCATGCTTATAAACTCCAGAAGACCATTCTGATTGCTTCTCTGCCTGAAGGGTGGGAAACTAAAAATAGACAGATTACTAATACAGAAACTATTAAGCTGTGTGTAACTTCTTAGTTAGATTTCCACAAAGTATTTTCTATTCCTGTTTCACAGCCTTCGTATCTGAGAAAAATTAATTATTACACACTGTAGTTAAGTATCCAAATGGATAATGCTACTATAAACCACAATGTTATAATAACGTTTGTGAACAGACTGCTGTGTCTTGGCATTATTGTTTTGATTTTACTAGGCATCTATACATACATCTCTCCTAAAAATAAACTGCTGTTCTGGGCCACTGAAGTACACAGTTTCAAAATCAGTGATTCATAAAAGTCATTCACTGTTCTGTTCTCATATTATGATGTACTTATAACCTAGTACCTACTATTTGATCAGGGGGTTTCAAAAATTTTAGTAGGTATAATAATTCTTTTCCTTTGTTATCTTGATCCCTTCCTACTAGAAATTCAGTGGATTGCTTACAGAATTCTGAAAATCTTTCTTGTTTTTTCTCCTTTAGAAGAGGCTTTTTTACACAGCAGTCATCATCTTTCTATCCAACTTGCACTGAACTGGCTTTCAGATTTATTCTTTTTCATCTGAAATTATTATTGATGACAAAAATCTTTTGCTTAAAGTTTTTCATACCTTCCAACTCTCTACTAACAAGTCAAAACAGAAAAAAACTTTCTGAAATAGACATGGGTATCTAATTAAGCGGAAACACCCTAATTCAGATTTCTGACATGAACACAATCCACAAAACTGTACTGAATTCTTCTGTGTTATCAATTCTCTCACTAGGTGCTGTTGCACGAGGAGATTAATGCTGATCTTCAAACTTGTTTTCCCTCTGAAGCCAGGCACTCACAAGACACACAATTCATGTCAGTGTTGTAGCATGTACAAATCTTTTCTGACTCCTGGCCAAAGTGGCTCCCACATAGCATTAGCAGCAGCGTCACTAAGCCCTTGCCTAACCCTCATGTGCCTTTTTTTTTAATTCCATCCACAAATAAAACTAGAGTAACCAGGGAGAATACTACTGCATCATATCCACAGCAATGTCTCCAGTGCCGTGTTCTCTCTTGGAGGATAATATAAATGCATACTAATACGCATCTTTTGGCACAAGGCTCACTATACTGTTTTTCTTCTCTTCTCGCCCCTTCTGCCCACCAAACCAGCTCAGCTATTTTCTTACATTTTCATAGTTAACACAAACCGATATGTAGAAACATATTTTGTTACAGAACACCTGAAGTGTTTTGCTTCGTGCATTCAATAATAAGCAATGGTAATTTGGAGGAGAAACACAAAAGGGTTATTAAAATGTTAATAAAAACCCAAACAATGCAATTCAACTTCAAAGGCCAGATGCTGCAGTATTTTATATATGGGAAAATTACAGCGATGTACCAAAGTTATCTGTGTATTTCTTGCTTCTGCAAAACAATGAAATTAGAGAAAACAGAAACTGTACTTATGGTGTCACATCATTTACTTGTATGGCAAACGTTTGAAATTTATCTATCTTGCCCATTCAGATCACAAGCTAGTCTGGGGGCAGGGATTTTCTGCCACTTTGCATCCAGAAAAATACAGTATTTCTGTACTAAAATAACATGAACAATGATTTACACCCTACAGAGCACACATGCTTGCAGAGCATGAGGCCTGTATAAATATACATGTTATATAAATTTCATTATCATTTTAGCTATAAAAAGTAGTATAAAAGTAGTTTATATATATATATTTAACACATATATAATTGGTGCATATGTTTACAGATAAATAATTGTAGGAAAGACAGCCCTTTTGGAGAAACCCAGACACTGTAGGTAAATAATTGATTTATAATGATAAAAAGGAGAGATTAAACTTCCTTTCCTTAGCTTATCTAAAGAGTAAGTCATATAGAATTTTATCTTTCAGTCTATAAAGCCGGAATCTTAATTTGCCAATAACTTAGAAAGATTTCAAATAAGTGAGAAAGCACAAGAGACATTTTTGTTCTAGAAAAACATAAATTAGGCAATGCATGCAAGAATTATGATGCCCAACAAAAACGAAATCCAGTAACATTGGAACTTTTCAAAATTAAGAATGCTGTATATACCCCTGAAGTTGCACACTAGTGCAGCTTAAACCTGTCAGAAAAATTAATATCCCCCCCTTTCTGTAATGTAAATCAGCTCAGAGACAGTAATACGAGACAGAAGTAAATATGTTTTTTTGTGCACACTTATCTAACATTGTGACAATATAACTATACATGATGCGAGCAATGCTATCACAGAGATAGCAAATGTATAATTTTATTTTATTCACACATGTATTTCAAATATATACCAGAGCTCAAATACACACATATTTAAATAACTCAACTGAACAACTCAGCTGAATTAAAAATATGTTGTGTAACAGGAAAAACTGCTAGGCAAACTTCCTATAAAGATAACCATGACATTTATGATAAAAAGATAAAATACTATTTATCACTAACATTCCTGACAATGTTCAAATGGTAACTGGGACATAATGAAGCCTTTTCCCATTAATACTTGTCATTTAAAGAAATCCATAAACAATTATAGTAATAATTTCCCAAGAGTCTAGACTAAAGGAAGTAGGTGCCTGATTCCCATTTTATTCTTTTGGATTTGGGTGCTCAAATTCTACTTAAATTTCTTCAGAAATAACATCTTTATAGATAACATCTTTATAGATTTTAAGGCTGAAAGATATCATTATAACCATTCCAGCTTGGCATGCCTAAAAGACTACAGAAACTCATTTAGCAATTCTTGTGTAGGAAAATTATTAATTTCTGTTTGAAGTAAAACAGCTTCTTTTTTTTACAAGCACAACCACCTACAGAATCTCTAAGAAGTCTAATATTCCCTTGCTAAACTAATCAAATGGTGAATTATGTTGCAACAGCCATTAAAAAATTCAATGCATCAAAACTATGGAAGGTGAAGAAACCTGCAATGGGGAAAAAACACCCTACACTCCAATAACTTGGACTCTTGCATTATTACTTGCTTCAGAAAGGTTCTCCCTATGCTGAAAATTGAAGATGTAGTCAGGTAAACCCATTTCAAAGTATCTTTTTTTTAACTTTTGAGATAATAGTCATTAAAAATGCACTGCCTTTTTCACATCTTAAGCTGGAACAGACATATAATTACAATATATATAATTCATTAAAACATATAAATCAGGATTCCTTTAGTTAATTTCATTAATTTAAATTATGAAAATTGTAAATATTAATATTAGGTACAGTTCAGTAATTACACTTTAAGTGACTTGGAAAAGATCTGTCCATTAAAATGAGGAAAAACTACTTAAAAAAAATAAGTTTTATCTAGAAGTGCTAAGCCTTTAAAGGGCTGGGGAATTTCAGCCTGGCTTATGTCAGAAACTTACTGGGATCCAAAGATACTAGTTCACTAAAATCAATCTAACTAAAATCCAGTGATGGGTCATGACCTAGTGTTAAGTGTTAGTCCACACATAGAGGGGCCCATGATCCTTAAAATATTTCTGCTCTGCTCTCATGAAGGTCTGGTGTTCCTGCTCCTACTTGTAGCTACTACAGTACTTACTGAGAAAGTAAGGTACAAATGCGAGTCCTCTGGATTACCAAATCTCCTTTTCCCTATTCTGCCTCCAAGGCACCAGGTACAGGGACAGAGGGAAATGTTAGCCTGAATCCACTTGATCAGAGAAGGAAACCAAAGTTCACAAATTCATTGACAAGTGTTCAAGCTGTAATTCTCACTACTGCACATTTGGAAGAAGCCGCTCAATTCTTGCTAAGAAAGTAAGGTTGTGCAGAGTCTGAGCCACTGGAGCTTCCCAGAAGCTGCTCCCAATGCTTCTGTTCTCGAGCTGTTAAGCAGCTGCACTTCAGACACTCCAACTTGAAGGGGCTCTGAACACTGTATGTGGTTGCCCTGGCCACCACTGATGGCTATATCAGACTCCAGTGACATGGTAGAGAGTTTGGGTGTCTAAATTTAATTTTAGTTTAGGCTTCATATTAAATTCCAAAGGTCACACCTAAAAATTAGGTGTGCCAGTACCTTTTAGATACTTAGTTATTTTTATCTCACCTAAAAAAAGGCTGAAAATAACACAGCAGCTTTTAAGGAGGGCAGCAGTCACTCTAAGTGCTACCTTCCAAAGTACCAGAGAAACCACACCAGCATTAATAGCAAGGTACTATTCAGTGCCTATTCTAACTCTGTGGTAAGATTTTAGGAAAGACTGGTACCGCTGAGATGCAATTTTCTAGTGTTCAAGATAATAAAAAAACCCTTTTTTCCTGGATATTCCAGAGTAACAATGCTTCTCATGTGCTTTTTTAGAACGCAAAACTCTAAAAAGAGAAGCTTACCATTTTAAGTACTAATAAAATGAATTAAAATTATATTAATTTCTTACACTCATTGCATTGAAATATTGCAGTTTCTCTTAATATCTTTCTATCTAACATTTCATTATAAATCAGCAGATAACAATTGCACATATATCACCTGAATAAACCATTTTGCAGAAGAGGTCTTAAAGCTGCAGCTAAATACAGAAAGTTAAATTTTGCAAATGCTGTAAAATCAAGCACATTAATATTCACTGTAAATGAATCAGGATTATGGCCTGTGTGGGCTAAATACTGATTTTATTTCAGTAGTTAAGTAGCTATTTTTTTCTTTTCAAGATACTCCATTATCTTAAAGTTAACTATTCATTACCAAAGGACATCGATTGTGCAGTATTTTTCTTTACTGGATAAAAAGTGAAACCTGAATTTCCTTAAAAGTTTTAAACGTTTACTCACTGTTACACAGCGGAAAATATTTTTTTTTTCACATTTTATATCCATTTGTACAAGTGTAAATGACTGTAGAAGGGATAAGGTAATTTAAAAAACAAACAAAGTAAAAACGTCCACATAACCTCAAACCTAAAAAAAGTATTCTGACCCCCTTTTTTAATACTGAGGTCTTTATTGATAATGTTTAGACCCATCAAGTCAATGACAAAAGGGTGCTTTCTTTTTGTACAACAGCTCTCATATTTTTGAATCTAGAGAAGCTGTGACACTATAGCTCTAATTTTTCCCAATGTAGAAAACATTCGTATGCAAAACCCCTGATTTATTATTGACTTAGATGGATTACCAAGCTCTGCTTCCTTCTTTAGGCTTGAACAAAGGTTAAAGTTCATGCCTTCGCTGAGTAGCAGATGTTCATGAAGTTTGACCTACTGGGAGAGGAACGTGAACGTGAACTCTAACTTCAGCATATTTCATGGTTAGACACATACTTGACAAAGCCACTTCCAAAAACCCCAACAAAAAATAAAATATTATTTCACATGAGTCTAATACAAAGTGTCCAGTTCACTTTTTATTTACCCAAGATAGAAAAATGTGCATTTCTGGCCTTCTTACTTTTCTAATTCCTGTTTCAGTATAATAGATTTCTAACAGCTCTTTGGGGAATGTACCACTGGTTTGCTTGACAATAAAAAAGAACAGTGCATCGTTATAAGTATTTCAGATTTCCAATAAGCTAGATATAATGAAAGGCTGCTGCAAGATTAGCTCTTGCCATTCAGCTCTGAAAAATGGCAACAGTCCCATCAGTGTTGAAGACTAGAGGCAAGTAATTCAGTAACAGAATATAATAGTATAATTTTATACCAACATGTCAGATTTAAGCTAAGCTAGAGATAATTAGAAACTGTTGTAAGATTAGCACTTACCATTTAACATCAGAAGATTGTCAGTCCCTGGATGCGGATAACTCAAGCGACCTTAAAAGAAAACAAAAACCATAGGACAAAACAAATGCAGAGGTTTTAGCTATTATGCTAGAAAAAAAATAATGAAAAAAATCACTGCTTAGAATTTGAATCTAAACACTATTTCCAGTTTGCCTAAGGGAAATGAAGAGCTAATATTTAACTCCAAGCACATTAACCAACAATACCCTTGACCCAAGTTAAAGCTGACAAGAACAGACTTCTTAACCTTAATTCTCTGGTCATAAGATCCGCAGTGTGCTTTGGGATCAGCTCCAGTAGGATAAAGCCACTTTTTGTTTCACGACACCCAGAAATAGTGCTGACTGCTTTAGTCTTCTCTTTCACAGTGACTGTGAATAACTGTACTATGCGCATTGCTTAACAGAGTGGCATTTCTACACTTTAGTGCTTCTCTACTGCATCAATTTAAGAAAAATCATGTTAACAGGAATTAAGGCATTAAAATGTTATTAACCCATTTAGGACTGCATCTTGGTGTATTTCATATAACCTTTGTACGTAATACTTTTCAGTAAGTCCAGTAAAACTAGAGTATTCGTTTATCTACAGAATCAACAAAATTAAAGAGTATGACAGATAACATTTCCAGCATTTTAAACTGAATAAAAATTACATGAAAACCTTATATCCTGACATTAGAATTTTTCAACAATTTCATTTTACTACATTGGTGGCATGCTATACTTCAGTAGTTAAATGAATGGCTTAAAATGCACAGCTGAAGCGTCTGTTCACTACAAACTCCTTTTTATTAAAGGAGACTTTTTCTGTTTACAGGAAGTAGCAAACATACCAGTAGTGCACACTGACCTAGAGAGACATTTACAATAGCTGCTGTGTTTGGAATAAGTGTGTTTTAATGTGCAAAAACCTACATTGCCATCTATCTCACTATTCAAACATACTTGCTTGCTTGTAATCCAAAACATATAAAAAAATACTGTGACTTCAACATTTAAGTATTTTGGAGGAAATGAGAATGCTTGTGGAGGCATAAAGAAGAATCCAGTCAGGAAGCAATGGGCGTTCAGAACTCACACAGGTTTCAAGGGTAATATGTATGCAGATGGCTTGCAAGAAGAACCCGCAAGGGGAAAAAAAGAAAAAACATATCAACAATATATATATTAAGGCTAGCAATTCCTATCATACACTTTTTTCTTCCCTACTGTTGATAAACGCATGATCTTAGAAGCAAGACTAGAAATTTCTTGAAATAGTAGTTCTGAGTCCCAAGGGATACCATCAGGGTTAAATAAAAATCACTTTTGTTTAAAGCCTGTACATAGAAGTTTTGCTCTTCTTCTTTAAGAGGCCAGAAAGGTCATTTTTTCTAAAAAAAAATAAAAAGAAAGAATTTGAAAAAATACACACTGTGAATTCTTACACTTAAAAATAACAAGATTAAGATGATTTAGGAAAATTTGTTCAGCCTTATTATTTACAGGCAAAACCACCTTTATACAGCCATGTACTATTTCTCTTCCTACAGATTTCATTACTGTAAGAATAGATGGTATCAGGACACCTGCAGATTAGGTACAAACTATTTGCTGTGGAATTTGGAAGTGCAGAGAAAGCACTGAAAGGCTAGGGCAGGCTCCTGGAAAAGGGCAGATGAATGTCAGTCACCCAGAAGAAGTCTGTTCTCTTCTCTTCTCTTCTCTAACTTTTAAAGAGCCTTTGAGTAGGCTTCAGCAAGATGGCAAACAAAAAAAATCTTTGTAGGAACCTCTGTTTTCACGTTCCCTGTCTTCAAGATGTCCAGTTTTAATATACAAGCCATTTTTTTCTGTCATATGAAACATTTACAGCTATATCTAATGTTTCTTGGAATTATGAAAATTCTGTCCTTCTAGCCATGCATGCTGATAAAATAGGGAAAAAACTGGAGCAAGGCATCCTTAAATTGCAGTCTGGGAGCTGCCACTAGTTTGCTCAGCCTGCTATGTAAGTCACTTTGTTATACTTCTTAGTTCTTTGGTCTATACGCAGTTGTCTAACAAAGGATTTCACGAGGTCAGCGTCACTACCATGTTTATATATGGCGCTATAGAAATACTTGCAATGATATGAGCTGTTTCTTGCAAATCAGAATGTTGCATCTATCTAAAATAACAAAAGAAATCATGAGACAGTATTATCTCATCTTACACTTTCTTGAGTCTGTGGTCTTTCTCCCCGTCTATATATATTTATTGTCTTTTCCTATTCACCGAGAGAGACAAAAGATAACTTTTTTCTGTAATTACTACAGAAAGAGGTCAGATTTAAGGGCTAGCAGGAGAGAAAAGCTCACCAGTGTCAATCCCTGCAGAGAAAAACTTCCAACAAGATAGAAAAACCTAGGTTTATATCCCTGGTTTTGCATTCTTGCACTTTTTCCCCCTTAGAGCTTCACAAACAAACTACGTCTGAAACATAGATGCCAAGCTGAAATAATGAAGCACTTCTCATTAAGTGGCAGGGAGAGACTGCACCAGGGAGCTGGGCCTACCACTGCAGGATCCAACTCATTCTTGCTGTTGGGGAGATGAATTTGCTAACTTGGACAATAAATGATTGGAAGGCTAGAAAAGAAGTAACACAGTATTCAGTATATGTACTGCTGTACTGATATGTCCAAGTCTTATTTACATGATAATTTCAATGAAATCATGCTTTATATTACTGCATTCTGAAGAATTTAACACCTGGTCTAGTACTTGGGCTTATAACTTTAAAAACATTTTTAACGTGGAGTGTTTGCTTACTTTTTCAAAATAATCACTGATGTTTGGTTCATTAATATAGGTTCTTATCCCTCAGATTAATCTGTTGAAGCAAAATGCAGTGTTTTCTAGAATGTCTACCTGAATTTCATGATGTACGTAAATTCAAAACACTTCATGCATGGAACTGGGTTCAAGATCAGTTTTATACAGAGCTCAATCACATTTTTAACAGATTATTTTAGTTAAATGGACATTTTCTATATTAAACCTCACTTAAAATATCAGTATATAAAGCATACTGATGGGAGCACCATCTTATAACAACTTACTAGTTTAAAATCAACTACAAATTAGTTAAAAAATATATAATATTTAAATAATAGAGACTTACTCAACTTATTCCATTCCTGAGAAATGAAAAGTAATCAATTCACTGTCTACAGAACTTGTCTACAGAATCTGTCTACAGCATCCTAAATTTGCAACATGCTGCTATCTAGAACAAATACAATGCCTAATATTATCATTCTGTACCATAAAGATCATATTACAGAAATTTTCTCTTTGCAATCCTGAACTTACAACTTCATCATGTTACCACTAATAATAATTCTCATGTATCACATCTAAATTCAAACTAGTATTGCTAGGGAGAAGCAGGCATGTTTGACATTCTTATGCAACTAAAGTTCTATTAAATTTAACCCCCTCTTCCTTATCTAAATGTAATTAATGTTAACAGAACCGTTTGGTGTGTATTTCTCACAATGCATTCTTCTGTAAGGACAGAAAAAAGTAAAATGCTTGCAAATAAATTTTGGTGGGCCAGTTTATCCACTAAATCCAATTAAAAGTCTTGCTAATCCAAACCATGAGGAAAGAGTAACAAACTTAGTTTTAGCTACATTTCTGAGATCTCATGTTACTAACACAGGCACTGGAAATTTTAAATTTCTGTAAACTTCTGGCATACAGATGTAGTTGCGCTTACTCACTTTTGATTTTAAGACAAATTCACATTGGAAATGCATACTTTCTACTCCTATTTAACTAAATTTTTGGAGGAATCCCCATCCATTAAAACATTTGGGATAGATTTAAGTATAATGACTACTTTAAACATTGCTGACTCACAGATTAACAAGTTTGATGTCACTCCTATTTTTAAAAAAAGTCTTGTATGAAGAGACTGGGAATCACAAATTCCTTTCCTGTTTTCCTTTTTTTAAGAGATCTCCTGACTAGAAGAGAAAAAGCTTCCAAGTTAAGCTTTTCTCACTAACAGTGAATGCCTGAGGATCACAGCAGTCTCAGAAAGAGCAGTTGTTGGAATCAGTGTAGCTAAGACAACAGCACAAAGCCGTGTTTGGACAACACCTAGTTACAGAAAGTCTAGCTGCTACATTTTCCAGTGATTGTGTATGAATTATGCAAGTCATAATGAGGCCAAATGGGTTGCCTTTGATAGTCCATCTATTTAGACAATTCAGTCAATCAGTCTTAAATATATTCTTATCTGGAAAAGTCTCTATGGCAGAAAGAGGAAACAATCTGTATGTACGATCTGAATGCCTTTTATATGACTAAAAGTGAATTTTTTTCCTCCATAGTTTTTTTTTTTAATCCTCAGAAACTCTTTTCTAAGCACAATTTGAATTACTCTAGGAAGAAATTGTGCAGCTTTAAACCTTAGAGATTCATAACTCTAAATATAAAACAAATGTCTTTGAAAAGTTTCCATATGCAAAAAAAAAAAAAGAAAATGTTCTCTACTGTGTTGCTGAGTCACCAATGCTTTTCTTTCTGCTTCACTGAGCATGCACCAGCAGGTTGCTTTTAAAAGAAAGATGTCTAACTGCTGAAAAACTCAACCAGTTTAAAGGGAAAATAAACCCCAAGACAGATTTCTAAGTGCACCAAGTTATTTTTCCCGACAAATAAGCAAAGTTATACTCTTCTACTTTGATTATTTACTAACAGCTGTACAAAAATATGTTTGTGTAACTTCGCTAGAATTTCTTTTGCCCCTCATGAAGAAACAGAAAAAAATTCAACATAAAAATACTATTCCTTCTTGGTCTTTCTACTAGTTTACTTATGGCTAATTCAAATTCAGAATATTTTGAGTTGAAAGGGACCCACAAAGATCACTGAGTCCAGCTCTTAAACGAATGGCCCATACAGGGACCAAACCTACACCCTTGGTGTTCTTAGCACTGTGCTCTTACCATCTGGGCTAAACTCAGGGTCAGTTGATCAGGATACAGAAATTAATTGTAAATTAAATACAGTATCAATACTCCTGCCTTCCAAAACATAAGCCCTTAAATTACAAGGAAAATGCCAGAATCTTTACTAGAAAGATGTTTAGAACAGATAATAAATTCCATTAAATCACCTCAATACTATAGCTACCACAAACAACATATAACCACCACTTCTAAGCTTTCTCCATAATCTTTTAGCCCAAGTGAATTGACCTTCCTGTTTCTTGACATCAAGATGCATTGATATTCAGGGAAGGAGAAAAAAAAAAGGCAAGTACACAAGTGGTATGTCTGAAGAGTTATACTAGACATACTGTATTTCAGGCTACCAGCATTGTAATACTTCTCTCAAAATTATTTTAAGGACTATTAGAGGAATAAAAAGGGTATTTAAGAACAATAATGTAAAAATGAATTAATTTAACTTCAGGTTATATTCCACCGGAATGGAATGGATGGGGTAATCTTAAACATTACTTAAGGTCTTGTTATGAAATGCATTTCAAGAAAGCTGTATGGGAAAGATTAGTTTTAATACGACCAGTATTTCTGCTGCAATGATCAGTGAATTCAAACATCTACTTCCTATTACCCTACCTTGAATATATCTTAATGAAAGCTAAAAATTACTTTTCTTTTAATCATGTTTGTTGTAATGACTAAATTTTAAGTGAAGCCAAAACTGTGCATATACAAACAATTTTTTGGCATGCATCAGCTTAGTTTTCAGTGAATCATATTTGAGATAAAGATTTTTTAAGTTAATGAAAGCAAAAGTGGTGAAATTTGACTTCCTTCTAAAATGGATCTTGACATGCAAAACTGCAGCTAGTACACAGTGTGTCTGTTCTCCATTCTGCAAAATCTGTGACAAGATGCTTAGTCATACTCCAGATATTGTAAGCAGCTAAATCTGAAACACGTGCTTAAAATTCCAGGGACTTTCACTTTATTGCTGTGATCAGATATAAAAGATGCATTGTTTTAGAGTGCTTGGATTTACTTGAAAACTTGTCATAAAAATATTCTCTAGTTACAAGATACTCCTTAGTGACAACAAAGAACATTATAAGAAGAACAACATAAATAATAATAACGTTCTTAATAATGTGAATTGTGGAAGAAAGTATGATGGGTTCTTAAGTAAATGTTACATTTTTCTGTGGTGAAATGTCACAGAGACTGATATAACCAAATTAGTGTTTCATGGCTAGCAGAAAAAAAAAGGTTTGAAGTTGCTCAGGAATTACAGAAATGCCAGCTAATGTTGAATAAACAGAAGAGGGTATAGAACTAAAGGGCTGTTCTAGCATGAGATCCCTTGAGATCCCTTCTTGCTGTTTTCAGCCCATAAGGAACATTTCTCATGCCTTACTGTTAATAACATAGCTGTTTCAGCTGAAATTACTTCCACAGAGAAAAAAAATATCTTATTCAATCAATTTAAATAACAGCACACAATTACTCTATTTAAATTCAGTTGGCATGTGCATTGTTCTCTGGCACTCAAACAGAAAAATGGGTTTCCTTTGAATTCATCACTATCTATGGCTTCCATCTGTTTTAGCTCAAACATAAAACTTAGGAGAATTTTTGCTGCAAGAGGATGATGGTGAAACTGTTAAAAAACCCCCACAAATGCTTAACTGTAGACCGACACCCTATACACGTCCCTAGAAAGCACAGACAGAAACAATTCAGTTTTTCAAAATGCCTATGTATGAACCAAATACGCTTTAAAATCTTAAAGCTTTGTCTTATTCTCCACAGAAAATTGTTATTGGAGATACATAATTTTCATCCATTGTATCATAATGAAATACGAAGTGATGAATAAAAATAAAAGTTGGTCTTTTCTGTGCTTGCTGTGCCTCTGAAATGTCTTCTGCACTATAAAGCCAAAATGAAAGCAGGATGAACAGAGCAACCATTTCCATTTGTCATGTCAGCATGCACAGAAGAAAAGTGAGAGGTGCCAATGACAGTTCATTGTGATAGATGACCTGCATTCTCTAACTTTATTCTTAACAGTGGCTTTCAGACAACCAAAGAAATAGTCACCACCTGAGTGTGGCAAAGAGAAGCAACAATGCTTTGGAACAGGGATGGTACACTTAGGCACCTCGTCTTTGATGAGATATGCATGCTTTTAGTTCAGCTCTTTCAAATTCTTTGTGTTACTTAATAATGTTTTGCAAACGTAGAACAGACAGAAACTGAACTTAATAATGGACTTAAATGACAAACTTGCTAAAACTGGAATTAATTCTCTGTAGGCAGTAAGAAACAGGAAATCAGGACATTGAGATTTTCAGCTTGGGAAAAAAACCACAAACTTTTGGCTGAATATTGTAAATCTTAAAATACTATTACATGCTATCTGAATGCTACAGGTCTTCCAGATGATTACACAGATCTTAAAAGAACCATGAGCTAATTTTAGCAAAGTGCCCTTTAAATTAGGAGAACACAGGCCCTTATGCACTAATGCTATATATATATATATTAAGACTAGGAGCCCCTAATGAATGGAGAATGGATGGGAGTAAATAATTATACAAAAAAGAAAAATAATTTTTGATTTTTTTTTCCAATTGCTTTAATACAGAGATTTAATTTCTACAAAGAAAGCCTGAAGTCTTGGATAATTCTGAAGTTAAAATTGTGTTAGTCTAATTAGAATACCACAAATGAAGTAACATTTGATCAGGCCAAATAAAATGGCTTGGGTTCCCTGCCCTGATGTTCAGCAGTAACCACCACCTGAGAAAGTATGGGAAAACAGAATTCACAGTGAGTAAATGTACAGTGAATAGAGGAGTCAGAATTGAAGCTGGCTGTATGTTACTGCTGTGGCCAAGTGATTTATCATAGCCCAAAGGGTAAGAGAATCAGCATTCTGAAGTTTAGTGTACTTCAGGACTTCAGATTGGATGCATTGTTATCCTCCAGGAGCTTTGAAAAGATATTTGAAAGGACAAAACCTGATTTTATCAATGGACTTAATTTTCTTTTCAGATTCCACTGCAGAGAACGGGAAAGTTAACTGGCTAACACTGGTAGTAGTTTGATTCCCCTCCCACCCACTTTTGACTGCCTCTAATAGAACAACGTGTCTTCACAAACTGAGGCAGAATTTTCAACAGCAAATCAAGAAAATTTCAAAAAAAAACAAACTAGGAATTTCTTGGGGAAAGGACGTAAAGATGGAGGGGGAAAGGAGAAAAAAAAATTGAAAACACCAAAACTTGTTTTAAACAACTGTAAACCAATGATTTCAATAAAATACAGCTTAAGATTGACCTCTCATGTGAGTGAGAAAATAATTCATTGGCTATTTTAACATGAACCTAGAATCTAAATTAGCAATCAGTATTAATTCAAATATGCAGAATGGATGACCCTTTTTTCTTTATTTAGCATAATAACATACCTTTAAGTGGATCATGCTCTGCTCTCATAATGTCAATAAGGGAGTTTTCCAAAGAGTGCATATTCAGACTGTCATACATTCTATTTCGATCCTAAAAGAAAACAAAATCCTTAGTACTGGAATACAAACTCTAGTTTTTAACACGAAACTTGAAAGCAAGACAAAGTTTCCTTCTAAAGGCTGTACACTCAGACACTCTGGAGATGGACAATGATACAAAATAAGATCTGATTAACAATAAGTTTGACAGCATCCAAATACAAATCTCGAGATAGAGTGTGAAGAATTCTGCTGTGTAGGCACTTGGACAGCCTGTGATTGCCCGTTTCCTTCAGAACTGCCTGAATCAGTTCTAGTGATCCACAGCAGAGTTATGCATTAGGCTGATTAATGAAGGAGACTAATGTCTTTAAGAGCTCAATTTCATTTCACGCACAAGTTAAATAGTGTGCTAGGTGGGGAACTACAGGACAAAAAGGACAGTCACCTCACATAAAAGAAAGCACTTTCCTGGTGCTTGGCTAAGTGCCTGTCATGGGCTTGCAGCCCCTGCCGAGACTGCACTGGTGGCTTCAGGGTGATTTAGCTGAGACTCTTTACATACAAAGACCTGAGTTACAAATGTGGTTACTAAGTGGGTAAAGGGTGCAAAATTAAAGCTAAACTATGAAAAAGAAATGTCACAAAGCTTACTAATAGATTTTCAGCCTTATAGAGGACAATTTTTTTTGTACATAAATATTAAGACGTTACCATACTGTCTTACAAATATTTTCAAATATTTCAGGTAATAAAAGTTACTGTAATGAACCATATATATTTTCCATGATTTTGTTTACCTAAGACATTTTCTGCCATGTTTTCCAATATACTCAAGGTACAGGGACAGAAAAGATAACTAACTTCTGTGGTCTTTCTGGGATACCTTCAGAAACTGGAAACACTTTGTGTAAAACCATTATCTCTTCTACTTGCAACACTTCTGGCTAGACTGTACTGCACTTAAAGAACTTAAGGTATTATAATCATGCCTTAATTTTACTGTTGTCTTCTCTCTGTCCGCACCGTAGTAATTTCACAGTGTAGTATGAAATATCACATACATCCCATGACTGTTAAACTCCCTAAAGATGCAGTCATCCACTTAGTAGGTATGTAAGGGATACAGAAGATATCTGAACCACATTCATTGCAACTTCCATGACAGTTCAGCACAACTTAGACCCATTTCAAACTACGTCCCTCAGAAAGCAGGTATTCTTCACATTGGAGGAATAAAAAAGAAAGCTTTGAAATAGAGGTTTTCTATGAGACACTGTGACTTGTGAACAGCTTTGCAAGACAAACCATGATGAAACTAAGATTTTACTTTCATCTTCCTTAGAAAGTTTAGTCAATGCTGGCATGAAGAGGGAGAAGCCTTTTTTTCCAGCTCTCTCTCCACCAAAGAACTATAAAGAGTAATGGCTTCCTGTTGGGTAAGCAATCTCTTACATTCATTTGATCACATTATTTTCTTTCTGGAAGCCCTGAGACAATTTTAATGATAAATTAAAAAAGTAGGTTTCTGTTGTCTCCTGCCACATCCCAGACCAAATGCCAATGACACTTTGTGAGATGATCTTCAACCCCGTTTGAGCGACAAGTCACCAGCAATATTTTAGTTCACAGCAGCCTTTATTTTGGGACTGGCTGGCTTTCATTCAGTTCTCCAGCTGTCCTGAGAGCACTAGAATGAAACTGAAGTGACTAATGTGCTTCCATGCCCTTACAGGTTTGTTTGCTAAGAGGACAATGAAAAGAACCTGCTTACCACAGCAAACCTGCTTTCTATAGAAGGTGTGAGCAGTGGCAAAGCTGGATCTGTTCCCCTACAGTCCCCTAGAACTCAAAAGTTATCTCATCAGGATTTTCAATGAAGTCTTACATTCAGCTTAAGGCAATACTAGGTAGGTAGTAAGTGCTCTTACAAAACACAGTGCTGAGTAAACAGAAAACATGCTTTGCTACCTCTGTAGCTGACAGGGGAAAAGAGCTAATATTGAAAAAAATTGGACTGAACTGCACGTGTGACATTTTATCTTTGTTAGAGGCTCACTACAGATTTTCTTAATTATTTTGATCATTGTTACATCCATAGATGTTGAGATAACATATGACTATCTGGAAAATGTATGAGATAATGTATAAATTATTATAGACTTAACAATGCTGTGGAGAGCAGAAACCTGTAAAAAAAAGCTCCACCATAGTTAATTCCTAAAATTGGCCCAATTGGTCCTAGATCTTCCAGAGGAATGGAAAAATAAAACACGGAATGTGTTTGTGATTAATTTGTAAACTGCTCCACTGGGTGACACGGTGAAATGATTTTAACTTCACCCTTGCATCATTCTATTTTGAAAGTTCTGTGTATTTCAAGTGAAAGGTCTTGCACTGCTGGAAGCAGAAGAAATAATGAACTCTTTCCCATCATTTTTATACCTTAGAAAGTTCATGTCTACAAAGCTTAAAAAAGTTTGTTTCCTTGAATTGCATTACTTAATTTCTGACAGTAGAAACACAAAATAGGCAGGCATCCCACAATGTAAAAATGCTGTGAATACACTAAAGTAAAGCAGGATTTCAGTACAGCAATTGCATTCTGCTATCCCACTACCCACACATCACACTACCCACCTCTGAATTTGGGTAATATCTTGGCAATCAGTTTAATCAGTTTAATGTCTATTTCAATTAACACTGATGAATTGAACACTATAAAGCAACATTACCTGAAATTTAACTGTCTCAAAAGGAGTAAGCCATTCTTTGGGTACAAGGTTCACTTTAAATCTTTGTGCAACTAGGCTTTATAATACCAATACTGCTTTGAGCTTCCCAAATATGTCCATTATATCTTTAAAGAGAACAGTTATCATCTATGCATTTATGGAGCTTTCATTTCAAAGCAGAACTTAAAAGTATTTCAATAATGTAGGTTACACATCAACAAATATTTTCTAGAAAGCTCTATTGAAAGGGGATGATGATTCTACTACAGCATGCTCTACCACATTAGACAACTTCCATTATAGTTTTGGCCAGTTTTTGGGATGAGCACAAAAAGTACCACCTCTGAACATGACTGTACTACATAGTTCTGCATGCATGTGGAAATGGTCCCAAGAATTAGGACTACCCTTAGTTTCTTTATTTCAACTCAGCTGAGAAATAGTTATCTTCTAAAACAATCTGGAACTATCTTTAAAACAACATGGAAATAGTTCTAATTCTTGGGACTATTTCCATGTTGTTTTAAAAGTAGATTCAGGTTGTTTTAGAAGGTAACTGCTTCTCAATTGTGTTGAAATAATGAAACTACAGATAATCAGTAGTACCAAGGTATTGATACATAAGCATGTATGTTAATACATGTTTTCTATCATCCTGACTCCAAAAGCACCTTTTGTCAAGGCTGAATTCCTGTAAAATATTTTGCATTTCCCTCAGCTCTCTGGCTCATCAGTTCTGTGCTAAGAAGCAATTGAAGTCTTGCTGTTTCAGAAGGTCTGTATCTCAGTGGAATGTCACAACATAATGCTAGCTTTTTGTCCCCAGAGCTGATAGTTAATTACTCCCAAGCACTACAAATTCTCAGACTAGCTTTCTGCTTCCTTTTAACTGCATAAACATTTGAATCCTGCTTGACCCACCTTTCCAATACCAGAATCACAACTGTGTTCATACACAGAATTGAAAATGTCGGTTTGGTATAACTCCCTACAGATTCAGACCTATATGGCTAAGTGACAGATTGTCACCTTCACTTAAGGTTAACACTGCATAGGAAAGTTTACAGGAAAGTGATAACTACTTTCTGAATTTTTACAAATTTACACAAAATAGGAGAAGCACAAAGCATCCTTCCCACAGAGGAGTGCCAGAAGGACCTTTTGACAACATCATGCAAAGCACATCTACAGAGTGCACATTTCAGAAGTCCCCAAGCCATGCATCTGAATGTGTACAGATGGGAGGAGGGCAGCTTTCTCTGAAGAGCAAGTTTCAATGCTAAACTGCTCAACACATCATTTTTCTTTTCACTCTATTTAGGACTTCTAAATATACCGATGCAATTTATGCAAAGATTATCCTGTTGAAGCTTTTGCAGAAACTCAATGCAGTCACATCTCAAAGCTTATATATTGTCATGTATACATAAAGCAAATACAAAGACAGAAGCTATTAAATGGTGAACAGATTTGCTATTCCTTAACTACAAACATTAAAAATAGATGTTCATAGTAAGTGACAACTTTCAATTTTGGACACATGATTTAAACTACTGATCTGCAGAACCACTGCAAATAAAAAATTAGACTCCTAACATAGGTATTAAAATCAGTAAGTGTTAGTTATCTTTCAAGATATGACCTTTAATGTGTCACTTCATATTCTGTATAAATACAGCATGCAATGGAGGCTGAAGACAAAAGTCATTAAGCTTCTAATCAGTTTCAAATATGGTCTTAGTTGGCTGCAAAAAAGACTCTGCAACTTTGACCTTGATGAATTGAGTTTATTAAAAGCCAAATTCCAGAAAAATTAAATTAAAATTGACCCCTGAATAAAAATGTGCCCTAAGACTAGAAAGCAACAACTGATTCAGTAATAAAGTATCCAAACTTTAAAAAGTACCTGAATATAGTATTCAGTATTAACCTTAGCAGTAATAACAATTAAGTACATTACATATTCTAAACTACCATCCCTGTTAACATCTAAGTTTCAAGTCATTCTCATTTTAGTGAGGACATACTATAATCATAAGCCCCTTGTTGAAACCATAACTAGTCTAAATGAGAAATTTAATATGAAAACCTACAATTACAATTTTGGCTCTATATAAAAAGCAAGGAGGAAGGAAGGCTGAAAGTAGACACATGTTTGTTTGGTTATTCTTTCCACAGTGTCATTAGTGGCAAAGATAAACTAAAGATGTCTGGTAGACATTTGTGAACCTGACAACAAAGTGTTTTAAAGTTAAAATAACACAATCAGCTACGTTAACTAGCTAAACTGAGCCTAAAATGCACCAAGAACAGGTCCTGTGGCAAAGACACACCTACTTCCCAGCTACATAAGCATTTAAAAACAAACAAAAAGATCCCAACAGCATGTACTCTACCCATACTGGAGTACTTCAGTTCAAAAATATATTCATAAATTGGAAACAACCAGATGCATTATGGAGATGATTAAAGTCTTGACAATCTTGACTTATGAGGAAAATCTAGAAAATTTGTATATTAATAGTTTCAATGAAATAACTAAAGGGACAATTAGATATTTGAAGGGGAAGGTGTTACTCAAGTTTTGGGTTACTCATATCCCAACCTCCCTACACCTAGAAATATCTATACTGCCTTGAGTACTTAAATGCAAATACCTCAGCACATATGGTAAATGTACTTTTGGATAGATCTTAGGTGAGAATGTATTCATTTTAACTCAGAGAAGAACTGTGCTTTGGCAGACAGAACAAGGTGACATGCGCTACTTAGCGTACACATCATTGCTATACTTTCATGCTGTTAAATATTTTGCTGAATTTTCCTAACTTTGATTTTGTATTGCATTAATAGAATGAGCTGTATAGCTGAAGCAAATTTCAGTAGGAGAAAAGTCTTAATTCATATGAAACCATAAAAACATTTGTATGGCAAGCCCCACAAACCTCCCACTAATTGATTCCTTTGAATCATTAATCTGTACAGCTCCTAATACTGTTTATGCAAAGGTTGTGATCCTGAAGTTAAAAGTGTGGCAGCAGACTGGTTTTCCCAGTAAGAGAGATTCCCAGTATGGTCCTCAAATACAAATATCTTCTTTTGTGTGTTATTTAATCAGTCCCAGGTAATCAATCTACTGCATTAAAAAATCCCAAAACTCTTCTGTGTCAGTACTGCCCTAGTAAAAATAAAATCATAAAGCCTGGCTTATAAATCACTGTTTGGACAATTACACTAGTCTGAAGACTAAGAGAACTTAGCAGCTAAATACTCCCAATGCCTTCAAGTTTAACATCAGCTACCAGTCAGCACTTCTGAAGAAACAGACCACATATTTAGAGTCTAAACATTAAGAAACCAACTTTAGCAACTTGCTCTTCACCTAATATTCACTGGTATGTGTATCATCTAGATTAGCCCATTTAAACTGTTAAGGTATATTAAATTGTACTAAAACTGTCATATTGAAAATCTGAAATTCTCTGAATGTAAGTGATTGTAAGGCAGAAGCAACATGACAGCAGCTTAAATTAAATATCTAAAACTAACATCTGTTATGACAATCTTATTTCAAGTGATTTCCTTTCTCTGAAAACCTGAGCATATTTAAAAAACAAATAGCAAAAGAAATATCTGCATTTGCACAAGATGCTACCTTACCACACAAATCCCCTGCAGGAGAGCTATATTCAAACACAGAATAATAAAGCTCAGCCTTTAGGACCATGAACATTACACATGCTGTTTGTCTGAACAAACAGGAAGGACAAATCAAGGTGAAAAAAACCCAGACACGCTGTGTATTTTCATAACTCAAGAGATACATAAACTAAATTCATATTCATAGAAAGCAGTTTTTACTAGAATGAAAATAGTTGAACACTGCAGTGTATCATTAAACTGTTTAACAGGTTTTAGTAAGCTTATTTGCAAGACAGTAAGAAAAACTAAGCTTGCAATCAAAATAGGGTTAGCAGACACTGCAATACTAAAAAAAAAATAAATTTATAAATGCTTAATTATGTTCCTCATCCAAGGAATGTAAATCAAAAATTGAATATACAAAACAATGATTTCTGTGCTTGCATTTTGGCCACATAAATGCCTGAAGCATGTTTTTTAGGGAAAAACAACAGCATCAGCATTAGAAAAAATACATTTTTAGTTCTGTACACTATATTCAGTTTTGTTCTACTTTAGGCCAGGGAAAAGGAGAGAATATTCATATTATCTGACTTCTTGAAACGCATGTAAGTACCTAAACTGGAATCCCAGGGGCTGTGTAAGGTCAGTGCTGCCAGGTATGTTCTTCCAGAGAATTAGATTATCTAAATAAGGAGCCTAGATTCTCTCTAAGGAGAGAGATATAGGCTCCTCAATTAAATGCTTAAGTTGTATGGTGTCAATACCTGACAAGATTTCTAACTGTTCCTTTAATGATTCTGGTACAAGGCAACAATCCCTTCCCTACATGAAGTGCCTACAATGGTGCAAGCAGTATGGCAGAACTTAAAACTTGCAGACATAATTTTGTCTTTGAAAGAACTTTATTTGCTGCAGTTTATATTATCTTAAAAACTTGAGAAGGCAAAAAAAGCTTCTTACAGTGAGTTCCATTAGAAAAACTTGGCTATAGGCTTAATTTTCTCACACTTAATCAGTGTTGCAATATGTTTAATTGCTTTTACTTAAAAATAAACTAACTTTTCAAAAATCCTGAGATGTCCTTTATAATTTCTGTAAGCAAAAGCAACTTTGCTGCAGCTAATTGTGGCCATTGTGAATTCAACATAACATGTGACATATTTCAGTTTTAGCTAGGAAGTACAGCAAATCTGGTTTCATCCCTCTAAGTAATACACATAATTATTTATTCAGTTATCAGTAATGACATTCATTGTTGGTTAGTTTCATGTCAACAAATATTATTTTCATCAGAACTGATGCTAGTTCTATACATCAATGTGAACACCAAAACAAAAAGAAGTTGGACAGAAGGGCAGAGCTTTGAATTTGCATACAATCAATTCCTTTGTAGCTTATCTTGTTTGCATGAGGTACATGTTCTTCAGAAAATGGATGATCAGCTGACACTGCTGAATGTTATTTGGATTTAGCAAAAATATATAGCATTTTAAAAAAATGGTAGCTGAATGTTAATGATCTACACAAAGTTAGTCACAGAGGGCAGTGGCTTTTCTAAGCTGTTTTATTTGCTAAGTTTGAGCTAGCTGCAGTGTGGAGGACAGGTGCTTTGGCCTCTGCCCCACAAAATGATTACTTCAGTTAAAACAAAGAAAAAAGTATTCTCCAAAAACAGCAAATGACACAGTGTGTATGTATCCAGCATGCATGCTAAGATGTGCTGGCTCTGCGGAAGCTTGGAAGAAAACAGGTAACTTCTACACATACAAACATTTTGATGCCAGACTTTCCAGGCAGCAAAAAATTTAATTAGTACTACTCTTTAGTATCTTCTGAAATTGCTACTGTATCTTTAAGAATCCTCAATCTAAATACCACGACCTTTTATGGAAAGAGACAAGCATAGTAGGAATTAGCAAAATGGGTGTTTGACAGCACCGCAATTGCCAACACAAGTCCTGGTGAAAAGAAGCATGAGCTCCAAGCTCTATTTAACTTTTTCATTATGACTTGCAAAATGTAACAGTCATCAGAAGGAATTAATCATATAACAATAGTGTACTAACTGAAAAATATGAACACGATTTCAGTGTACAAAAATAATTTATGGAAACATCTAGTGTTTCCACAATAGCAGCAGATAAGACTGCAACCCTTCAAACAGGATTATTTTTACTGTGTTCTGCAACTATGAATTTATACATCTCATGGAGATTTAAGCATAGAGAGATCTACAGCATAAATATAGCCAAACAAGCCTATTTAATTGATGGCTCTGGCGCTCACAGGTATGACCAACACCAATCAAGTGTCCAACTTCTCACTTTGACACCATCCCTTAAAAAAGTCCCTCTAACTCTTGAATAGAAACATTAATGTATTATAAAGTTCGATTATAAGGACTTCTATCCTATTAAACCAAAATTATGTAGATTATAGTCTGAATGCACAATACACTTGTTTAGACATAAAATGAGTTCATCTCTGTAAGACAACCACTGTAGAAGCTTCTGAAAGTTCAAAGTAATGGTCATACAGACTTGCAAAGGCATATTGAATGAGCAAATATATTCAAAACTTGTGCTTAGCTGCATATGAATTTCAATGTATGTATCACCAGAGTTTCAACATTATGGCATTAATATTTTTAAACATATTCCTTAGGCTAACATCTTTGGAACACATTTCAGTGTTTACTTTCTACTATTCTTGGAGCTCCACATCGTGAAGCATTGCCTATCTGTAATATGTTTTCCTTAATGTAACAGAATACCTGAAGAATGCCACATTTTTGCCCCATCTTTCTACCCCCACAAAAAAACATTCAACTCTGATATTCCAGATAGCAAGGCTACTTAATGGAACTGATCTTCACAGTATGGGCAAACCCTCTCAAGTTTTCAGGTCCAAACACGTAGACTTGGAGGAGGACTTTGGCATGTCCAAAACTCATGTTAACTTCAAGAACACTGCCACTAACAAAGCTCACCTGGATGGAGTTGGGACATGGCCTCCTGTTCCAAATGGACCTCCACCAGCAAAACGGTAAGAAAAACAGGAACTCTACTGGGAAATCTGGTACCAAGGAGCACCCTTTTGCCACTACTACAGCTATGTAAGGATTAGACTGATAATTTATTCAAATACACCTTTATCAACTCAAATGTGGTCATGCTTATGACAAAAAAAAGGCCTCTGCTAACAAGAAATGACTAAATTAACATAGGTTATTTTTCCCATTCTTACATTTTACCAAGAGGTTGAGGCTGGATTTAAGTGACTTACCTAAAGTCACACAAGACGTCACTGGCAAAATTCAGGTGAACCCAGAACTTTAAAACACATCCTCCTGTTTAACATTTTTAAGTCACATGGCCTCCAGACAAAAGAAAACATAAAAGGTTCTAAAACATGGAGGAAAAGACCTCACTAAGATGTAAATGTCAGCCTAGAATACCAGTAAAAGACAAACCTGTCAAAGACTCAAGAGCCATCTACAGAAGTTGGAAAGCCTATGTACAATGACATACAAACAAACAAAAAAAAATCCTGAGGCTTAAAGGGATTTATAAGAATGTGAGCATTAACATAGGCAGAAGATACTTGCTGGATTAAACACATTTTCTTTTATTGCTCCATCAGTGCCTACAGTTTTTATCTTTCTTGACAGTCAATGTTCTTATTTAAAAGTGAGAATCATTATTGCTGAATACACTGAAAACGTGGGAATTAGCTGCAATGTAAGACTAAAAATAACATAGAAACATATAATTTTCAAACCAAATATCAGGACTGCAACCACTGTTTAATTCTCCTTTAAAATGAATGAAGTCAAAATGCTATGCAAGACTATGGACACACCAGGTACATACCATCCTTACCTGCAAAGGAAGGAGAGTATTACTGTTGGTGTCAGTTCGGAAAACATTATCTTCAATCCACGATTTTGGTGTCAGTGATGGAGTGGAGCGAGTAAATTTAGGAGGAGCTATGACATTACCAGAAAAGGGCTTCTTCAAAGGAGAGATCTGGTTCATAGTTCCTGGAATTCCCATGTTTCCAGTTCTACGATGGTCTCTGCCATGCATTCCTCCCCAGGATATATTTCCTGTGCTCCAGCCGCTGCTCTGATTGCTCCAAGGTGACTGCTTCAGAAGAGGCTAAAAAAACCAAAACAGATTAATTTACATTATTTTCAAAATACTTTGTTTTTCTACTTAAAAAACAAACCCCAAAACAACAAATCATCAAACAAGCAATGTGCAGATTCCTATTAATCGCTCTTTCCTGACAACATGTAAATTAGTTCCTGAAGCAAGGAAGAAACCAGATTAAAAAAAAAGTAATTCCTACTCCTCCATGCATGCCCCCAATAAACCCCACAGTACTTGTGCAAGCAATTTAGATTTTCATTTTAGTAACTGAGAGCATTCTTTCAAGCTATGCAAAAGAACAATTCCAGGGTGTAAAACCATCTTACAAAAAACCCTGAGACCTGCTTATCATACACTAAAATAACACAAAAACTTCAAAGAGACCAAGTTTAAAATTATTATTTAAATACTATTTATATTTACACTCATTTCCACTCAGCAAATAGTAGTATTTTACTACTGTGAGGAGAAATTAAAATTCAAATGGCGGATTTAATTCCCCCTCCAGTATTTTGAATATCACTGTCTCAGTATTACCATATAAGAGCAAGAAGAGCACTGACTATTGTACAGAGAATCTGCTTGAAGGAGCTATCTTAACATTTCCACATTAAAATGCATTATTCTGAAGCCACTTTTAGTTCAATTCTGGAGTAATTCTGGAGTAATAAATATGTGGTATTCTGCAGTGTACTCCAGGACTTTTTATTTTTTTTAGGATTTTTTTCCTGTCTACCTGTGGTGTACCTTACACCTACCTAAAGGCACATGTACCTAACAAGTGCACTATGTTCTCCAACATTAAAATGGAAGCAGTTTTTAGATGGAAGATCTTTACAGAACGGTAAAATTTTACTCCTAAGCCACAACTTGTGCTGAAAAGTGACCTATAGTGGTTGTCATACTACCAAGAGGTGGACCCACTGAGCCTGACCGACAGTGAAGAAATGTATTTATCTTTAGAATTCTCAAATGTGACTGTTCTTGGAAAGGCTTTTTCTCAAACATAGAAATGGAGTGGGGGTGTGTGAAAATTCTAAATTCAGTTCTGTTAAGTGAAAACAGTACTTTTATCTCTAGGCTTAATTGCAAGCAACCCTCAACTTGCAATTCTAGTAACTTAAAAATTTAAAGCATGTCAATACGTTATATATTAGCTAAAACAGAATTTTATGAAGATAGATAAAATTATAACAACACCCCTGCTGCCCCCATTCCCAGAAAACAAATCAAAAAACCACTAAAGCCATTCCTGGTCAAGTAATCAGGAAAACATCCCATTCTATATAATTATAGATAATTATGTTGTAAAACTTGAATACTTGGGTTGGAATTTTGGGAGAGGCAGGCACTCTATTGTGAAACAAACCTTAAGAGATAATGTCAAATGTTAACAAGCCTCTAATATTGCCAGCTATGCTGTCATGGCACTGCTTAAGTATACCTACAACTTGTATGTGAGAGAAAATTCCTGTACACCTCACTGTTGGAGAATTGCTTTGGAATTTGTTTGAAGAGGGTTATTACAGATGTTAAGGACAACTAGCTTCTAATCATGATCCATCAGAATCAGCTGTTGGATAAGCACACTTAATGTGAGATTCGTTCTAATACAAATGAATTTCTACCGATTAAAACTGACAGGATTTAATACTAGAATGAAAAAAAATTAAGGGGAGGCCCATATAACTTCAACCTTTTATAACTGAGCAAACAATCGCAGCAAGATGGGCTTATAATGCAATAGGTGGTAATGTCAGCATAGATTTGTTTCTGATTTCTACCACTATTTTATTTCAGGAACAGACATAAAACTTCCATTTTAACACGGGATTACACTACTTGATTAAAATCGATCACAGAAGTACGGTAACCTGAAACACAGCGCTGCCCGTGGACGCATATTCAAGCAATGTCAGCCACAACCCCTGAAAAGGCAGCACGGCGACAGCTTTCCCATGTAAAGCCCGTCCCGACGCCCTGTGCCCGTCCGGCGAGCCCGGGAAGCGGCAGCCTGGGAAGGGGCAGCGCCGGCCGGAGCTGTCAGGCTCATTGTTCCGGGGACGCCGCCCCGGACAAGGAGCGTGTCTCCACGGCCAAACTCCCTGACACGAACAGGAGTGTCTGCGCTCTTTCCTACGACCAAGCACTCTCCTCTCGTTCCGAAAAAACTCGGCGTCCCAGGGTAGCCGACGGCGCACCGAGGAGGGCCGGCACCGGCGCGGGGGACGGCACCTGCCGCCCGGGAACGCGGGGGAGGGCGGGCGGCCGGGGCCCGCAGACCCGCCGGCCCC
>VWZF01001527.1:412598-426217 GCA_013396755.1 Sclerurus mexicanus | reverse complement strand
CTCTCCGGCGGGGCGGCGGGGCTGTCACGGCTGCCGGGGCCAGCGGGGCTGGTCGCCCCCTGCTCCCCCCCAGCAAGCCGTGTTGGTTGTGGCCTTGTGAGGCTCCGGGCACAGCCCGTGCCGCGGTGTGGTGGCACCGGTGGAGCCCTCTGAGGGACTCCGCTATCAAAGGTGGGAATTTACCCTTTCAAGCGAATAAATAGTTTGGTACTTATAGATGTACTGCTGATACAAATGAACATACCCCCGAAAAGACTAAAACAAGCGAGCTCCCTTTGTGCTCTGGGAAAGCTGTAGCTCAGCAGCACAAGAATTAATACACGGCTCTTGAATGTGTGAGTACACGGGGGAAGTGTCATTATGTGCTTGACCTGTTGTACTTTTCTCTAGGCATCCATCCGTGCCCGATGTCAGCGACTGGATGGCTGCGTTCTTCCCTGCCCCGTGGACCTTTGGTCTGACCCAGTGTAACAATTCGTATTTGTTAAATCTGTGTGTGTTTGCTGTACGCATATGAAATGTAGACGAGGGAAAAGATCAGTTCGGCGTCTGCAGTCATCTCTGATGTGATTGTGAACCTGGGTGGGTATGTGTATTCGGGTATCCATGCCATCTTGCAAGGTTAAGATGAAAACACATCTGCAGCATAGAAGAATAGCTGATGCATGTTTATCTTCCCTGTATTATGGCTTAACACTCCAGAATTATTCATTTTATGGGCCTCTGTTTCAGGAACTCTGCAGCCGTCTGTCTTACAAGGGCTAAAAAACCCCGGAGTGCAGACCAAGGCCCTACAGATGATCACATGCTTAGTAAATTTGCTGGCCAGGTAATGGTTCCTCCCTGAGTAGTGAATTGCTTCACAGCACAGTCCTCATAAACATTAGTTTTGTGAGTTGCAGAATTGGTAACATCTGGCTTCCCTTTGTGTTCATGTCATACACCTGACATTTGGTTGTGTGCAAGCCTGAACAGAAGCTGTCCTCTACCTGGAGATTCTCAGGCATCTAGCAAGGGTGGAGGCAATGCTGCTCTCCTATAACCAGCTGCCTATTTCTACAAAGTGCATAGGAACACTTTCAATTGACTTTTTTTTTTTTTTGGTAGGTGATCAGCTTCTCTGTCCCACACCTTTAAATCAAACCCAAGTTCTATTAATTCTTCCTTCAAAACAGGTGTCTTGGTGTACATGAGTAGTCTTTTTAAACTGACCGAAAGACAACAGCGCTCACATCCTTCATGGCAGCTTGTCTCTACCATAGTAGGCACTCATCCCAATTGCGTGTTTGTTAAAACAGCCTTCCCAGAGTGAATCTCATCTATTTTTAACCATGTAAAAAGGAACTGTCTGCTCTGTGTTAGCTAATCTTCTACAAACACAGGACAGGTGCTACCAAAGAATGATTTAGCCTACCCTAATGCAGGCACTTTTAGAGAGAGAAACCTGATCGATCTCTCTCTCTCTCTCTGCTGATTATGAGGAAAGGTTCTGGCTATCTTGCTCTAGAATCCAGTAGGTCTTTGGTGCCCCTTGGTCTTGTGACATAGATTTCTTGACTCTTTATACAAGCAAGAATGAGTCAAACCAAGAATCCTCTGGGGTCTTCTACCTCAGATATGGGACTCCTTGGTGTATGCTGAGGCCACAAATTCTGGCTGCTCCTCCACCACATTAAGTCTTGTAACTGGCACCTTGATGCCATCAAGAAGTGCTGAGACCTGTCCTTGGCAGCTTGCTTTCTCTCTCCACTCCCACGTTTCTTGATTTTTGACCATTTGGCCTTCACACCCTCTTGCTTTAATATTTTATTCTCCCTTGTAATCCCTTGATTCCTTCCAGCTTTCTTTTTTTTTCGCTGCCCCTTTCTAGGGAAGGCTTGAGAGCTTTTTTTGGATTAGGCCAGTTGTAAGGTAATGCTGTCTGAAAATAGCTGCCTAAACGAATATGTAAGAACAAGCTAAGCATGTATAATGCTTCCTTCAGGTACCTCAATCATTTACAATACAGGAACTCCCTAAATCTGCCTTTCCAGACCCTGGGGTGTACCAGGATGATCAGACTAGTGTTCACTGATTGTTTCGGAAGAGAGACTGCCTGAAGAACAGAGCATGCTGGCAGAGCCCCACCTCATCTCAATGACTNAAAACACATCTGCAGCATAGAAGAATAGCTGATGCATGTTTATCTTCCCTGTATTATGGCTTAACACTCCAGAATTATTCATTTTATGGGCCTCTGTTTCAGGAACTCTGCAGCCGTCTGTCTTACAAGGGCTAAAAAACCCCGGAGTGCAGACCAAGGCCCTACAGATGATCACATGCTTAGTAAATTTGCTGGCCAGGTAATGGTTCCTCCCTGAGTAGTGAATTGCTTCACAGCACAGTCCTCATAAACATTAGTTTTGTGAGTTGCAGAATTGGTAACATCTGGCTTCCCTTTGTGTTCATGTCATACACCTGACATTTGGTTGTGTGCAAGCCTGAACAGAAGCTGTCCTCTACCTGGAGATTCTCAGGCATCTAGCAAGGGTGGAGGCAATGCTGCTCTCCTATAACCAGCTGCCTATTTCTACAAAGTGCATAGGAACACTTTCAATTGACTTTTTTTTTTTTTTGGTAGGTGATCAGCTTCTCTGTCCCACACCTTTAAATCAAACCCAAGTTCTATTAATTCTTCCTTCAAAACAGGTGTCTTGGTGTACATGAGTAGTCTTTTTAAACTGACCGAAAGACAACAGCGCTCACATCCTTCATGGCAGCTTGTCTCTACCATAGTAGGCACTCATCCCAATTGCGTGTTTGTTAAAACAGCCTTCCCAGAGTGAATCTCATCTATTTTTAACCATGTAAAAAGGAACTGTCTGCTCTGTGTTAGCTAATCTTCTACAAACACAGGACAGGTGCTACCAAAGAATGATTTAGCCTACCCTAATGCAGGCACTTTTAGAGAGAGAAACCTGATCGATCTCTCTCTCTCTCTGCTGATTATGAGGAAAGGTTCTGGCTATCTTGCTCTAGAATCCAGTAGGTCTTTGGTGCCCCTTGGTCTTGTGACATAGATTTCTTGACTCTTTATACAAGCAAGAATGAGTCAAACCAAGAATCCTCTGGGGTCTTCTACCTCAGATATGGGACTCCTTGGTGTATGCTGAGGCCACANATCTCTCTCTCTCTCTGCTGATTATGAGGAAAGGTTCTGGCTATCTTGCTCTAGAATCCAGTAGGTCTTTGGTGCCCCTTGGTCTTGTGACATAGATTTCTTGACTCTTTATACAAGCAAGAATGAGTCAAACCAAGAATCCTCTGGGGTCTTCTACCTCAGATATGGGACTCCTTGGTGTATGCTGAGGCCACAAATTCTGGCTGCTCCTCCACCACATTAAGTCTTGTAACTGGCACCTTGATGCCATCAAGAAGTGCTGAGACCTGTCCTTGGCAGCTTGCTTTCTCTCTCCACTCCCACGTTTCTTGATTTTTGACCATTTGGCCTTCACACCCTCTTGCTTTAATATTTTATTCTCCCTTGTAATCCCTTGATTCCTTCCAGCTTTCTTTTTTTTTCGCTGCCCCTTTCTAGGGAAGGCTTGAGAGCTTTTTTTGGATTAGGCCAGTTGTAAGGTAATGCTGTCTGAAAATAGCTGCCTAAACGAATATGTAAGAACAAGCTAAGCATGTATAATGCTTCCTTCAGGTACCTCAATCATTTACAATACAGGAACTCCCTAAATCTGCCTTTCCAGACCCTGGGGTGTACCAGGATGATCAGACTAGTGTTCACTGATTGTTTCGGAAGAGAGACTGCCTGAAGAACAGAGCATGCTGGCAGAGCCCCACCTCATCTCAATGACTTGAAGAAGCTAGAGTCATGTAGCTGGGCTGAGTTCCTTAGACTAGACAACAAACATGACAAATGCCAAGCCATATGCAATGTCACTGTACATAATATGTAAATTGAAAAAAACCAGATGTTGCTGTCAGTATGGTAGAACCAAATATACATAAGTTATGGTTTTTGCAGCCATTAATCAACGTATTTCTGTGTATACCTTCCAAAAATGTGCCAGACATCAACTTCACCTGGGAGGCCTGTGGGGGAGCTGGGGCTGACAGCTCTCCTGGCTTTGTCGGTGCCTGAAAGACAATGATCATCTTATTTGTCAGGTGTTCTGCATCATCCACTGAGTGCTAAATTTTGTGTGGCAAATTGAACCAGGAGTGCTATAGAAGAGAAAGTACAAAGACAAATCACAATGAACTATATAAAATAGCAATATATAAAGACAAGGTAAACTGTAAGGATTACAGAGCAGCTCCTCTGTCTGCCATTTGGGTGACATGAAAGGGATCATCAAGGTAGTGACTTCTGAGTTTTGGCCCTGAGTGGTTATCATCTCTTCTAGAAATTACCATTCACAGCTTAAGTTCTTCCTGTTTATAAATCCAGGAGAATAACATCTGCTATTGACCAGTGTTAGCGACAGAATATTATTATAAGAGAAAGGATTCTTGCCCACCATTCTATTTTTCTACTTGAATAAAAGAACCCTTAAGTGGTTATAAGAACTGAATAGGACTGTACTGAGATGCTGTCCACTTCAGTAAGGTCTGTGGGTTTAGCTTCTTAAAAAAGTCTGTGTTCCTGGGGGTAGGATCCATACTTTTTTCTGATCAGACATCACATAATAAGTGTTACAGTTTTTGTGACCATGCAATAAATCAGGAAACTGATAAAAATTTAGATACAGGGTTTAGACTTTATATGTATGCAGAGTTACTTCAGTGCCTCCTCATTTTATAAATTACCATGAACACCAGAATATCAGGAGTCTAACATATAAAACAGAAAATAGCTCTGACTACTGCTAGAATCTGCTGTTTCCCTCCTATTAACTAGTTGGAAAATCACTGTGGCTGTGATTTTGAATATAGGCTGCAATTAGATATATATATATGAAAAGTATCTTTGCTTTCATTACAGTACTAAACACAGCTTTTATGATGATTTTTTTAGTGTGTCACTGTTAAAAGTAAATGTGGTTACAGATAGTACTGACTTCAAAAAACCTTTTGTGGAGTGGCTGAGCATAGAGACTCATTGGCTGCTTGTAATGCAACAAATTGTTCTTTTCGCAGCCCACAATATTTATATGCCTTTCACTATTTACAGTGATTTACTACTCTGTTTGACCTCTTTTCCAAAGCTCTACAGCTACAAAACAAAAGACAAAAGAAAACAACACAAAAAGAAATCAAGGTTTTTAAAATCAATTTCTTGTTTTCCCTTTGCTATTTTATCTCTCTTCTCCCTTTCCATATCTTCTCCTTTTCCTGGGCTCTCTGTCAGCCGTCTGTGTTTAGGTAGCTGTGTCTGTCCTGCACTACTTGGCAAGGACTGTGCTAGGAGATCTGCTCGATCTTCCTTCCGTGTGATCAGGCTGTTTAGGGAAGCACACAGTCTGCTGTCCTCTGGTCTGTTACATGTATCTGCTTTGTTCCTCAGTTTAAACTTTGAAACGGGCTTGTGTACCCATTCCAGGAACAGCATATTGTTCTAACTGGTAACAAAAATACATGATTCTCCTACTTTTGCTAGAGCTGCTTCCTCTTAACCTTAGAGTTGATTTTTGTTAATGACTTTTTCCTCCCATGGCAACGTGGTAAATAGTCTGGGACTGCAGGTTATTCATACAGAAAAGCAGATGATAAGGTTTGACATTTCACAGAAAAAAGAGTCTGTAGATTTATATCAATATGCTTCATTCAGTGTTTTTCCTTTTTTTATTTTTTTAGACTCTCAAAATAATAATCATGCACCCTTAGGAAGGAGCTAGTAAGTCTTCTTCAGCAGTGAGAGGTCCATTGAGTCACAGTAGCTTATCTTTTCTCCTGATGTTTTTTCTCATTGAAAGAAAAAATATTAATCATCCAAATATAACAAAACTGAGTAAAAAAAATCCATTGTTATATCACTGTGTGTTGAAATGAAATTAAAAGCAGGGGGGAAAATTAACACCAGGGATTGAGGTAGTTTGCTTTGTTCTCTTATTCCCACTCCCATGTTATGTTTTTGTTTGTTTATTTCTAAGGCTAAAAATCTTAAAATCTTGAAATTCACAGGAGATGGGCAGCTTTCTTCCTTTATTCAAAGCCTGACTTTCATCATAAGAGCTGTGCTGCCTGCTGGACTTGAAGGATATGTGTTCTGGTCACAAGAATGCAAAGCAGTGATATACTCTGTTTTTTCTTCTTTGTGCCCTGGAGTTTAACCAGCACATTAGACTAATATTTTCTTGTTTGCTAGTGGCAGTTTCTGTTTCTTTTTGTTTTGGTTTTTTTTGGTAGTGGAAGTCATTAGAGTTTCTCCCAAGAGAATCACTGCCAAAGTAAACAAACATCTTCATGAAAGGAAAATAATGTCTGTGGAGTATTCAGAATTCCATGTTTTACAGACAAGTATTTATGGCAACCAACTAGTGAATTAAATTGAATGAAATCCTATTTCTAGTTTGCTGCTTCTGGTGCGCTAATTGAATGTGGCAATTTCTGCTAGCTTCTCAGCTATGCAAGTACTGGATGTTAGTTATTATTTACGATGAAGGAAAATACAGATGAAACTCAGTTTAGAAAAAGGATTTTCTTTTGTTTTTTATTGTTGGAAATTGAATAGTGTATGTAAACCTCTGAGGAATTGCTCTTGTCTCTAAAATGTTCTGCATGTGGCTGGCAAGAGCAACAAGGACAGAAGAAAGTTCAGCTAAAAAAATCATAAAGGCTGTCTGGTGGAATGCATTACAGTCAGCTGTATACCTCTGTGCTCTTATCCCTCTGAACTGATAATTTTTAGCTGAGATGAAACATTCTGAGGAACAGGAGGCTGGCAGATTTGCAGCGTAGATTGTTTGAAGGTTTAAATACTGTGACTATCTCATCTTACTGTAAGTCTGTAGATACAATGTAAGCTGGAGTTGCTGAAAAGTGGTAGAATGGCTCATGTGCACAGCCTAAAAAACTGTGAAGAACTTATTTTCTGTGTGCCGCAGAATCCTGTGCACTTTCCACCTCCTGTCCAGGATAGCAATAATTCACCAGTGGAACAGAGACTCTTCAAATTTGTTGAGTATGAGACCATATCTAGTTCTTTGTTTAGGCAGTGGCTTTCACAAAGGGGACCAGTGCTAACTGGGAATTGCTGCCAACACCATCATATGTTTCACGACAAATGCAAAGTGTCCAAAAAGTTGGCACTACAAAATAGAGATACTGTCAATCTCTGTTTAATTCTCAAAATGGCTTGTAAGGTTTTAAAGCTTGCATTGTTGCTGGTGCACTTGCTTATCAGATATTTTTTTAACAGTCCTTATAATATAACTAATTCGATTACATTACTAGAACATAACCAAAATTCTAAGGCTAGAGAATGCTAAGGTTTTGCTGCTGGTTTTTCCCGTGTGTTGTGCAGCAGTTTGTGCAGCTATAACCAGAGCACAGTAATTTCTCATGGCTTTTTCTCTGCACTGTGCAGATGCAGCTGCTGCTATTTACCAAATATGAGGGTGTTGTTCACAGCTCTGGGAGTAAGTTTGGGTTCTGTTTTAAAGAATACATGAGACATCTCTACTAATTGCACAAATCTTCAGTGTATATTTATGTACCTGAATATTGTGGTGTAGGAGGCACACTGAAATTTTAAGGAATGATCTCAGTGATCATTGGATAGGTCTCCAGAAACTCATGTAACTGATGTGCTAAGAATAACTGCATGGTGCTTCCAGTGATGGAATAATCTGTTCTGAAGGGTTGTATACTCTAGTCTGATCGTATGTAGGAGACTAGGTAGGAGACCCAAGGAGACTCTGGAAATTTTTGAGCAAGGAGTCTTTGAACTAGTGTTCATTGAATCCTGTAGGTAGCCCTTATTGCAGACGCAGCAGGATGAAGCAAATGTAGATAGGTCTGCCCCTCTGCAGGAGTGTATAGACGACATAGCAAGTTAAACAGAAGGAATATATGTTTGTACCTCAATAGGCTTTCAAAAAAGTGCTTTAAATTGTTTACCTATTAAACCCTGAAAGGTGATAGAGGAACAGATTCCCCTTCCGAGCCATAGCATCTGTGTTGTATGAAAAACAAGGGCAACCTATCTGATTTATATGTGAAAATATCTTCTCTTGTGCTTGACCTAATTTTCATTTGGAGTGTAAGATGAATGCTCACTAATTTTACACTACCACCCACTGTTTCAATAAAATTATTTTAAACAGATTCTGTGGGAAATTTGCTGCTTTAATTAATATGGAATTATCTCAGAAATTAGCAGTACAGACTTCAGATTCACCATAGAACTAAAATTAATCAGTCTAGAGTTGAAGAAGTGCAGATTAAAATTCAAAAATCCATTAACCATATCATTGTGACTAATTGCTATGATATGTCCAATAACCAAGGTGAGGTCAACAACTCTGGGCCGGCCATTGCAATACCAGACCTCAGCTAGTCAGGAGCAGCCAGACTGTTTGAGGGTAGGATGCCCTCCTTCCCCTTTGCTGAGGGTTTTACAAAATGCTCCAGCATCCATGGGTGGAACAATGAGGCTGGCCCAGTGATGAGGCTGTGTCTCTGGCAGGGAGAAGAGGCAGCCTTGGATGCAGCACAGAGTTGAACTCGGCTCTGCCATACAACAAATGAAGGGTCTCTCAACACTTGGCTGGTTTTAGTCATGTCCCATCTACCTTCTACCACTGGATTGTTTGGTTTGGTTTGGTTTTTTTTAACCAACGAAGTTACAATTCTGATAAGCGCAAAGTGACTGTACTGAAGCTTTCACTTATTTTCCTGCTGTTCTCCCTCCTCCTTCAAAATATGCCTAGCCCTATTTGGGACCCACAAAAAAAGTCTTGAGTCCTCTCATAATAATTTACATCTCTGATCTAATAGTCGATTGTAAATCAATGTTAAGCTTCATGACTTTTGACCATGCATGCTGTTATGATGACACAACAACACTGAAAAGCAATACACTGATTTCACCCTGTGTATTTTGGTTACCAAACCATATTGTCCATGTAGTTCTTTCTTAATGCACATGCATAACATTTTTAAAAATTGTAAAGAAAAGAAATCCAAGAAAAATCTCTGCCAAGAAACTATATAAAAGCTAAATGCGTTAGAATATTAATGTTAAAATATTTTAGAAGTGTGTTAGCTATAAAAAAATAATAAATTGAGACCGAAGAAATGTAGTGAAAATATTGCACTTCAGTAAAATGAAATGTATTAAAAGAGAAAACACACATTAAAAGCCATCCAGAAAACCTTAATTTACTTCTATAATGAGAACCTGAGGGAACCGTGGAGTTAAATTTAGTTTATTTCAGCAGACTCTAAATTCTTTAACCCTTTATGCACAGTTTTACTTAAAAGAATTATGATTTTTTGGATGCCTTAACCATTAGCTCCTCTATCTTCATATGTTTAGCTTTTTTGTAAGTTTTATCTAACTCTGAGCACTGGAAGTTGGGCTTTAACTACAAGGTGAGTAAGAGCAGATCTATTATGTTCATCTTTTATACAGTAAATATAAAACCTACTGTAATTTTGTCATTTCCTCTCTCATTATGGCACCGAGAGCTCAAATCCATTTTTATGCAGAGGCACAAAACTGTTTGCTGCTTAAGTATGGCTTACAGAAGCTGCTTTGCAGAACAAATGAATACATATGCCACAAATCAATTGTACCCATGGTATTAAAAGGGAAAATTACCTAGATCTTTAAAAATTCCTAAACCTTGGTAAATAATCTTGAATAATTGTGATATCATTTCAGGTCAATGTTCTTTGACCAGTGGTCAGTCAAAATGAATCATCCAAGAAACCTTTGTTTTTATAGTTGTAATCTTTTTTTTTTTTTTTTGTGCATGCTTATATAGTATGTTGTAACTGAAGACCAGAAAACCTCACAGTATTTCTACATTAGGAAATTGAAGGACTTTTCCTTTCTTTTTTTTTCTCCCAAGTGACCCTTTTTTTCAACATTAAAAAGTCTTCTTTATATGAGGAAATTTGCCAGAGACGATAGTGTTATAATTATACCTTGTGGATCCTTTTTAATCTTTCATGAATGCCTGTAGAATTCAAGAGTCCACATGGGGAGTTATACCATCAGAACTATAGGGGTGTAATTATGCTGGTGAATTCTGTATGGAGACAAATGCTTTATGAAAGGGAATTTTATTTTGGCTCTTCACTTTTCAGCTTATTCATGTTCTGAACTAAAAGAAGTTGATCAAATCAATGAAATAATGAAAATTCAATGGTTACCAAGGGCTGGGGAAATAGGAATGTAATAAATATATATGTTTCCTGATAACTCTTGTGCATTTTGTTCTTATTCTCTTGCCAGTGTTTGAGTTTTTGAGGGGTTTAGTGAAAAGTTAATAAACAAGGTTTGCTCTTTGTTGAGCCTCATAAATTAATATACTTGATAGCTAAACACAGGTAGAATATTAGAGATTCTTAGCTCCTGTAAAAGCAACTGGGGTTTCAGGCAAATAGAAGACTGGAGAATTAGTTGGATACTTTTTAGTTTCTCTACGACTTCTGCAGCTAGCACCAAACAGATCAGCCATTCAATTTTCTATACGTGAATTTTCCTATATCCCAGTTGAATTGTAGTTCCTTAAATATGTGAGTTCTAGGACAATGGTAAAAATGTTCTCTAAAACGTAGCCCATTTACAGGAAAATAACTTTCAGAATGTCAGTAAGCATGTAGTAACACTCATAATTATTTGCAAAATGTGCTTAGAGTGAATTACAAGCATGTCTTAATGTAATTGCTGGATAGACTTTGAGACAAGAAGAGCTCAATCATTTTGGTGATGTAATCCAGTCCAGCCTTAGCACTGACCACAGAGCATCGCTCTGTATGTCTTGCTTGAAGATCAAGGTTAACCTCATTAGATGTCTCATTTATAGTTAAAGAGTTAAGAGAACAAAGAGTCTACCACATCTATATCAACACTCACTGTTCAGGTGAATTGTTTTACTTGTGGTCTGAATTTAGCTTTGACTTAACTTGTTCAGTCTTCACTGGACTAAAAAAGCCTTTAGCACTGGATAGTATTCAATGAAAATACTTAAAGGCTGGGATCAAGGCATCTCAGCCCTCTTTATTTCTTAAGCAAATCTCACTGAGATGCTTTAGTTTCTAACTCTAAGGCAAGATTTCTGTATCACCAGTTTCTCCTGTAGTTTCTTTCAAGTTTTTAAACATCCTTTTTGAATAAAGACATTAGAGCTGTCAGCAATGGTATTACTAATGAGAAAATTACAGCAAGAGCTGAACAAAAGCATGATCTCCCCTTGCTGTTTTGAAGCAAGGAGAAATTTTCAGTTTTCATATTTCTTGTCAAAAGTCCTTTATGAGAGATACCTCGTAAGGGGCTCCATTGGATATTATGCTTTTTCAAGGTAGGTTTATGGGGGGGGGGATGCAGCAAGGTGATACATTCCTGTGATAACCAGAATATTTGGGTTTGCCCTGGCTAGTGTTGCACACAATGGTAGTGCTTCTCTTCTGTTTCATGTTCTTTTTACCTGTGAAGATTTCCTTCATTCTTGTAAAGATTACTTAGTTTTTGTTTAAACATGTATAACCAATTTTTTATCATCGATGAAGCATACATCTGTTATGTGGGCATGAATTAAAGTGAAGTGAGTTACGAGGAAGCATGACTGTGCCATTTTCTTTAATTCCTACTTTTCACCTGTAAAATTTCCTCGTATTGATTCTTTGTTTTCATCAAGGCATGGCCCTGTTTGTTCACCCAATATATTCACCCAACGTAATGAGCAGAATTAGTCCAAAAAGTCCTTCCTGTGAGCTCACTGTTGAAACATTGCAAATGAAAGAGTGAGTCTGGTTTTTGCCAGCAGTAGAACTCTGTAAGTTACCTATTTTGTAATTAATGTAGAAGACAGAGGTCTTCCCATAGTGTCATGCAATGGTTGAGTGTTTTAGAAGAATACAAGTGTGTGGTTTTGCAATTGTACCTTATTCTGAAGCTGTTTGAGACCTGCTGTAAAAGCACAATGAAGCAAAATATTGAAATTTTCTTTTAGTTAGCAATAGTTTCCAGTCCTCAACTATTCTCTCCAGAGCAGGCAGTGTGCTAGTCATGGTAAAGCCTTAGCTAGACTATCTGAGGAACTTTTTTGATGTCTGGAAAATAGTGAGATCTGTTTTGTTGTGGTTGGGTGGACGTGTGCAAGGGGCAGAGCACCGCAGACATGCACAGAAAAGGGAGCAAGGAAGTCCATCAGCCTGAGGTCTGCTTGTAATGCGACCCTGAGAAAGTGTACAGATGTACAGGTGCTTGAAGCTGTGACTAAGGAAACTGTCTCCTGCTGTTTGCTTCCTACTGTGTTCAGGGAAACAGCATATAATATAAATGGTTTGTGTGTAAATAGGATTGCATTCAATAAATGCCTATCAACAATTCAAGGCATAACATACAAGACATCAAAAGTCAGCAAATTGTTTGTATTTATGTTTACTGACAAAGTTTATATCAGTATCTTAGAAAGCCCTCAGTGAAGGCGAATGGAGACAGAATGCACTGATGAAACTAAACTAAAACTACACGGCAAGTCAGATTTTCAGTCTGAAGTCTTAAATTATATATTACAATTATATATTAAATTATATATTAAAATTATATATTTCCAGATGCACTGAGTATTTTTTGTTTGGTTTGACTTTTCTAGTCAGAACAAAACCTTGATAGTTATGAAATCATATAGAAAAACCTGAGTTGGAAGGGAGCCCTGGAGGTCATCTGCCCCCAGCTTCTGTTGAAAGCAGGACCTTAGATGAGTTGATAAGGGCCCATCAAGCATGATGATTTCCAGGGAGTTTTCCCACTTCTCTAAGCAGCCTGTTCAAAGTTTGGTTGCTCTAATGGTGGAAAAGTTCTTATACTCCAGTCCTCTAATGAGCTTGATGGCCCTCTGCAAGACTATCTCCAGTTTTTTAACATCTCTCTTTTGCTAAGAGGACCGAGATGGGATACAATATTCCACATGTGGCCTAGTAAGTGCTGAGGAGAGTGGAATTACCTTGTTCTTTTTGTTTGCTGGCTGCAGACTTACTGAGGCATCCCACAACACCATCTGCCTTCATTGCTGCAAGAGCACCAGACTGGCTTGTGTTCAGCTTGTGATCCTTTAACCCGCAATAATACAATTTCATTTTTGGCTACATCTAATGAAAGCAAGACACAGAAGTTCACAAAGTTTCTGGAAGAAAAGGGTTTTACCCTAAAGCCCAATGACTTCAGCCTTCACCTTCAGTATGGGAGACCTGGTTTCAGTTCTTTTCTTCTTTTGAAGAGTTGGACCTGTGTTGCTCACAACCCTGAGCTGTGCCCTCAGGAGAAGGCTGTAATAAGCCACAACATATTCTGGGGTTCCCTCAAACTCCCATCTTGCCCCAGTGATATTTTTCTTTAGTATACTTCTGATGTTTCTTAGACTAGGGACTACAGGTGTCATACCTCCTTGGGGTTCATTTGTCATTTGTCCTCTCCTCTCCTCTCCTCTCCTCTCCTCCCCCCTCCCCTC
>VWZF01001527.1:392090-412398 GCA_013396755.1 Sclerurus mexicanus | reverse complement strand
GTCATTTCTCCTCTCCTCTCCTCTCCTCTCCTCTCCTCTCCTCTCCTCCTTTAGTTCAGAAATGTAAAAGTTCAGAGACATTCCCCAAAACTTCTGAGAAGAAACTTTGCCCAGCTTCATTGTGATCCTTATGACATACAAGGTCTTTATGTTTGGTTTCTTTCCTTTGATGTGAATGAACTTGCCTGGAGTTAAGTGATTAGTCATGTCCTGAATGGCTCCATCTCGGCAGTGGTTGTGAGTAAGTGGGGCTACTTGAATTTAATTTTTTTAAAAAAGGTACTTACCATAATACTTTTAGCATTGAAAAGGTGCTTGGGCCTTTGCATTCTTTTTTTACCTCATATAGCTTCATCTATACTATATAGCGGCTTGTGGTGGGACAAGGAATCTATTTGTTTTGTTTTAGAGGAGCCAGGAAATATCTAAAAATATTTTGAAGTACTGCAGCTTTTTAACAAAAGCAACTTGGTATAATGTTTGATGTACTGGGTAATAAAAAGTGGATCAATATTCATTGCTACTCTTATTTGATTTTACAATCCAAGTACTAGAACGAAAAAACCCCACCACACAAAACCACTGGCAACTGGCAGTTTAGTTGCACAATATAAATTGTCCAGTTGTTTTCTCCACAACATATTGTACTTGCAGATTTTGAAGCATGAAAAGCAATGATAACTTTAATTAAATTTTTTAAAGGAGAATAATGTTTCCATATTATATTTCAAAGATAATTTGAAAAAAACCCCAATAATTTCAAAATTTTAAATAAGAATAATTAATTTGGAATTCCTAGTGTAGAATGAAATGGCACAAATTTTACATCCATTACAGTAACAGCAAAACAGAACATGGACTGGTAGGCATTTGAAACAAGTACTCCAGGATAAATTCTGATGCAATGGAGAGCACCTCTTTGTAGGACTTGTTCACAATGTGTGAGAAAAAGATGTATTACCATCAGTAAACCCAGAATGAGGATTCTTCTGAACAACATTAGGAAAAAGAACCCCTTAAATTTTCTGAAAATATAATTTTAGGCAAATTTCAAGGATATTGTAATATGGAAATGTCTGCACCAAGCATCAAATAAATCAGTGTCGGACTTTGTGATGTATCAAGCAGTGTCAGCTGCTGATTGCCAAAAATCTCAGAGATACTGAAGTACCTCTAGTTTTTGGAAACAAACTTTTTGCACCAGGCAGAATTATGTGAAACTTAAAATCGACTGATTCATCAGAACAACTTATTTCCTTAACCAAATGCTAAAAGGGGGAACTTCTCAAGGAAATCCTACTGGGTATTCTAAAGTCTGTGCTTTAATGAGCAGACAAGTAAGTTACCTTGGAGAGGAAAGCTAGCCTAGTAAAGAAGGCACAAAGGTGATAATTAAACAAGAAATCAATGTTAAGTATGGAAAAGAGGGGCATAACTAGGAATGAAAATTGAATCTACACAATGTAAATGACTTTTGGAGAAGATAAAGGTAATAAGGAATTATTACTGGCCAGCAGAGCTTAAGACAATAAGAGGCATTACCAATGTATTAGGAACAAAAGAACAACTAAATCAAGTATAGATTTCAGTCTTGCAGAAATAAAACCAGAACAGATCCAATGGCTGAAAATCAAAGCTCGAAAAATTCAATCACTCTAAAGATGCAGTGAGGGTGATTATACGTAGGAATAATTTCCCAGTGTAGGTGGGTGGTAAATTTGCCATTGCTAGGAATTTAATCCAATTGGATACACTTTAATCTGACTCTGAGAACAGACTTGGGAGCATCTCTGTGGATGGCAGTGGAGGTCATTTGTTCTGTGCAATCTTTACATCTGTGAATTTGTATTTGTGTTTTGTCACTCCCTTCTTTTATAAACTGTTGAAGAGAACAGAGAGAAATCATTGCCCTCAGCATGTTCCACATGCTCAGCTCCACTTTAAGACAATGCCTAAAACACCCAGTCTTATGTTTCAGGGCTACAACTGGCTGCCTGCAGAAGGCAAGAAGCTGATTCCCTAGGTTAATTTTGGATTTTTTAATTTCATTTTTCTCTGAAGCCTTAGGGGCAGGCATAGCTAGTTATAAAACCTTGGAGAGACTGGGCCACTTCTCTGCAGGGATGTCCTCTCTTTTGTGCAGCTGCTGTCTTCGATCTGGCTAGGGGATCAGACGATTTCTTCCCTAAATTAGGGTAGCAAGGACTTTGAGCTCTTTTTCCTTTTCTGTTCATTACGACGTCTAGGCATATCTGAGATCATAATTATGATCATTTGGGCATATCTGATATAATCAACTCACTATCATTACTGGAGCCTGGGGCAGAGGCATCAGAGTCTTTTTTTGGAATTCTTGTTAGCTTAATTTCTTCAAGATTGNTTTTTTTTTTTTTTTTTTTTTTTTTGCATAACCCAACTCACCATGGAAAGCAATGGTTAAGAGGTGAATCATTATGCACCATACAAAACAGCAGGTTTTCTGTTCTGGTTTAAATTCTGAATTATAGCTTAATTTTGCTGCAGTAGGTGTTATAGGTGACAAATACTGTTTCTTTTTTCAAAATGGGCTGATGCCAGTTGGGATGCTTGATGGAGTTGCAGAGCTGCCATGCAGGCTTCTCGAGTGCCGCTTTGCTGGCTGCAAGCAGCAGCTAACAAAGGGTTTGTTGTGCAGCAGCGTTGCCTCTGAGCCTGGCTTTCCTTCTGCAGCACTCCCCACGTTTTGTTTAAAAAACCTGCTCCTCCAAAGCAACAATAAGAAACCTTACTAACATTGCTATACCAGAGAGGGAGGATACAATAGCTTTGCTTATTGTTTTGAATTGCAAGTGGCATTAAGTGGAAAGAGGGCTCTTGGGATGTCCCAGAAGCCAGACTACCTACATATTGTTATCTCCTAAGAGGCAAACAGGTCTGCCAGGGTTCTGCCTGATGGCCATGCTGGCATGTGTCTCTGGTCTTAGAGTACTATCATGCACAGGCATGAAAGTACTTGTGTGCTTCATGAAGGTCCTCCTTTCTTTACAGGAAGCTCTCAACAGACACCTAGTATCATCCCGCAAAGTTGTGAAAAGAGACCTGCTGTTTCATCAACATCAGCATACTTTCTTCTTAAGCATGTGAATAAAAGGCAGCTTCCATCTAATGTGAGCCCTTGTGTATTCTTTCTGTAGGTCCAATGATGGGCACATTTTCAATTGCTACTTGTGTTAGTGGAAGTGGCATTGGCTTATTGCCTGTCACCTTACCTATGATAAAGCATCTGTTCTGTGATTCAGTTTGCATGACATATAACATTGGCTTACGATACATATACGTTTAATCATGGACTTATCCTGTACCCATCATCTCACAGGTGACTAAATACGTATCTATAGCGCTTTGCGCCTGTATATGGGTTTGTACACAGGAGCTGTAAGCAAAGATCAGTCCACCTGGAGAACTGGAGATAGATGGACAGAGAGAGATGAAGAGAAAACCCCAAAAGATCCAGATCATTCCCTGAATGGCAGAATCTCTCTTGGGATGAGATACATTCATGTTCGTCCCACTGAAGTGCCCTCTTACATGGTACTCTCCAATCTCTCTGTGTCCTCATAGTGAGATGCCTCACTTTCCCTTAGCTCTTCTGTTTCATGGCTTTTAGCTATTGTTGCTTGGCCTAACAACTGGAAATGACCCAGCAGATGCTGTTCTGGAGATGCATACATGCAAGGTGACCAACCTGTATGTGTCTGGCACGGTCAGAAGCTGCTACTAGCTGAACCTAATCGACTGCCCTTCTCCTCTGCTGGCAGCAAAATTAATGACTTTGGGAGCTGCCTTCCATGATGTGCTGAATGTTGCACAGGTCTGTTGTAAGATTTTCCTACCTAAAAAAGGACTATGCTGTTCAGTTCAGTTGAAGCTGAACAAACATGACAAGGAGACAGTGTGATGCACGCAAGCTTCATTTTCTCACGAAGCCAAGCTAAAAAAAAAAAAATCTGCCTAGGAAAATTTTCAGCAAACATTTGAGAAGCTTTCCATTAATTATCAAAATAAAGAAGCAGAGTGTGCTAACACAGTGTTGATTCAAACCATCAGAATCAATTTCTCAAAAAATAGAAGTGCTGAAAAGATTACATAAAGCACATCAGACTTGTGCACTACATGGCATTCCTATTTAGTTTCTGCATGTGGCCTTGTTGTAACAGCCTTCAATCCTAAAAATCACTTTCCTTTACCCAGACTCTACAGGATACACAGAATTTAGAAGGAGCATTTTCTTTCTTAGATGTCAGAGTACCTCTGTCTTTTAAGGTTATTTATTCAGAGTGAGTAAATTGAACTAGGTCAGCCTGAATTATGGTGATGGTCTTCGGAGTGTCTGTGTTCCTGGCACATCTCTGGAGGACTGCTAGTCTGCTAGTTCTCTCACACCAATCCTTCCTCCTCACTGTTGTTGCTCACAGAGCTTCTGCCCTGTGACAAAAATATCTACGCACACTTTGCAGAGCAGTTCTAGATTCATTGATGCAAAAAGATGAAGTTAAATATGCATTTCTTATATCACTGTTTCTATTGCTGTAAGGTCAGTATTTTAAAACCTCTAAAGTTTCTGGAAATGGATTTTTGATTTATTCTGAGAACAGCCTTCTGGTGCTTATTCACTTGACGTCTACGTTCTGAAGGCCAGTCAGGATCTACAGCATTTACAAATCATCCCTTGTATTTTGGGTTAATCCAGGCCTTCCTGCACTTTACTTGGTTGTTGTAAATGCAGTTTATAATTCATACAGAATGTGGTTCATCTGCCCTGTGACTAGAAAACATTAAAAGAAAGCATTCAGTCATAGTTTATGTATCTGGTGAGGTAGACTGGGGGTTTTAAAAGAACTCAGAAGAATTAGGCATTCAAATTTCATTAAAATGCTGTGGAAGTGAAGCATACAAACTGTTAAGAAACTCAGTCATTATCTATAGCTCTTGATTTTTTTCTTCAATTTAATTTGTGCATAAACCTGCTTAAGGGAGAGAAGTAGACAGGGCTGGTTTTGCTCACCTTGCCTTCTTGTTAGTGCTGAGGCACAGCCCTGCCTTAGAGCTTGAGCATGCTGCACTTCACTCAGCTCTTCCATTTTTTACATGCAGCTTCATGTACCCACCCAGCTACTGATTTTATGATTAAAACCTCATTTTCCTAACCATAAAAATGAATGTAAGTATCTGATCAATAAAACTGTTGATATAAATAGTTCAGTGAATATGATGTTGAAAATGAATATGTATATATGATATCCTGGAAATGATTTGTACTTTTTCACACTCTGAAACATTCAGGGAGGCAAAACTGAATAAAAGTCAGTGAAGAAAATAAAATTATACTGCAGAATGTAAAAGAATTGGATATGTTGCTTTTAAGTGCGACGCAATGTGACTAAAGGTTACATGTAATATTCTTTCAGGTGTTTAAGACAACATAGAAGTTTCCTGTATATTCAAGAATCAGTAAAGGACAATATGATAAATATAATGAAGGACAAGATGAGAGATCAATTGGATACACAGTCAGATGAAGAAGAGTAAGTAGGGAGCAGAGTTTTTTCTGCAGTCAGAAGGGATTGCTGCAGCAGTACAGAATAGGTTTGCTGGAGGAAGGAGTTAATAATTGTGTCAGATATGCTCAACCCCTATTTATTGCAAAGGAGAATTAATGTCTTTTCTGCCTGGTGCTGAAAATAGAAGCCAAATTTAAGTTGTTTCTTGAAGGCAAATATAATTAGATCATGAAACTTGTGGCTTTTGGGTCTAAATAATAGGACAAGAATGGCCACGCTAAATCAGAATGGGGTATGGTCTCTTAACTTCCTTAGAGATGAGAATGGAACAAGCATAAAGTGATACTCTCCCCCACCCCCAGTTTCCAGCTGTCCACAATGTACACAATACTTAAACTGTAGATTTAAGTGCATTATATATTTATTAGCCTTTGCTGAATCCTTTCTCTATAGATTGTTCTAATTATTTATTATACCCATTTATATTTTTGTTAGCCACAATGTTCTTGTAACAATAAACTACCATGTAGTTGTGAATTGTATGGAAAAGCATTTATGTTTGATTAAAACTGTGATACTTGGAGCTTTTAAAATCTTATGGTAGAAAAAATAGTGAATAATTGTACCTTACTGACCATCTATGTTAGTTTCACTTTTAAAAGCAATTATTTCCTCTTTGTCATCTCTTTTCCAAGTTGAAAAGCACTTTAATCCATCCTCATACAGTTACAATAGTATACTGCCAGTCATCTGTGGTGTCTAGCATAAACCATTCCTACTTCTAATAAATCTTTGGACATGGATCATTCAGGCTTAGGTGAAGTATTTGGAATGTGGATGCAGTGTGGGTTTATACAGTGATGTACTATTTTGTCTTTTGACTTTTCATCCTTACATAGTGATTTGTAACTTTCAGTCTGCATTTTCTGTCTGCCAGTGACCACTGGACAGATGTTTTCAGACAGTCCTCAACAAGGAGTCCAAGATTCTTGCTGAAGCAATACTAAATTATTTATTTTTGTATTATTTGTTCCTGTGTATGTGAAGTTGGTCTTTTCCCTTCCATGTGTATTACTTTGCATATATTGATGTTAAATAATGTCTACATTTTTTGTTGCTGAATCACTCAGTGTTCAGTACCTTTTGAGGTATTGACTGTTCTGAGTAATTTGTATCATCAGCAAACTTTGCCATCTCATTATTAGTTCAGTTTTCCAGGTCATTTATGAATATAATGAAGAGAACAAGTTCTAGTGCAGGTATCTGATTGCTTCTCTCCCATGCTGAAAACAATGTATTACTACACTTGAACACATCATTAATCTACCAAAGAATTTTCATCCTTCTGATAACTTAGCTTCTTTAAGAGCCTTTAGAGAAAGAACTTGTCAAAACACTTTGACTTTTGGAGATCCATGAACACTGTAACACTTGGCATTCCAAAGCTGGCTGACATCTCTAAAGAACTATTAATATCACCATTTTAATCAACTAACAGTAAGTTAAATCCCCCAAATTTGGTAAGGTTTCTCTATTTGCAAATATTACATTATTTGTATTCCAAGAATATCTCAAATACTTTTACTATTAGTACTAAGGTTTCTAGCAGTTAGTGACAATTCTGCAGAAAAGTTATTACTATGCTGCCAGAAACTCCAGTGAGGTGCAGCTTTTCACTGACCCTGAAAGGAGTATGGTTTCTTTGCGATAGAAGTCTTCTATTTATTTTCCCTAAATGACACATCCCTGAAGCAACAGCAAGGGAATGAAAGTTACATTTTATCACAGTAGCATTTACAGAAAGGTGAACTGTGAAAGTCCCTATTCATAATGAAACTTGGGCCAGCCATGAGTTCCTAAAAGCCTTACCTGCAGGTGCTCAATTTTTTTTTATTAAAAAATTGATATCTGAGCTTTATGAACTTCTGATTAAACTTTTAAAATAAATTAAAGGCGAGAGGATTAGACAGGGAATTGGAAATGAACCGTGGTATCTTTTGCCTCTAGCTCAGCATTTTGAAGGCAATCCAAATGAGATGTGACAAAGTGCAGTGTGCTCTTTTCTTTTCGCTGACCTATGTGTAAGTGGAGTTTGGTCTCTGCCAAGTTCTTTGTGTGTGAATAGCCACATCACTATCCCTGCTACTGTAATTAACACTAATTAGCCCTTTACTGGAATTTAAAATAAATAGGCCATGATTTAGATATCACAGAGACTAAATTATTCTCTTAGATGATCCACCCAGTCTAGAAGAACAGCCTGCTCCCCTCAGCCCTCCCTTTTTCCACCACTGACAAAAGTTCTAAAGCTTAAGTTTTAAGTGGCTGATGTGTCCAGCTCCCATGTTACATCCTATTGGAAATTTAGAGTATAAAATCGTGTTGAAGGACAGTTCCTGAGTGTGAGTTGCATGAAACTGTGTTTTAGTCTGTTAGGAATCATAGTTACTCTTGGACAATTCCTTCCTGCCCTCTTTGGAGATGTGAAGAACTTCAGTGCAATTCCTAGTTATGTTCAAAGAGGTGCTCCTACTTCTTCAACCTCCCATCCAGACTTCGGACCTCTCCTCAAGAGAATATAGTTAATCTAGGTTGACCTTTCCTTATCACGACTCTGATGCTATTTCTGCTACCTGTTCACTGTTTTGCTGTCAGAAATTCTTCAGACCTCAAGGTACTACCAAGTAATTTCTCCAAGTCTTCCCTCACTTATATAAGACATCATGGACTAAGAGATGTTCTGGGAAAGGAATGGAAGGTGCACTTTTTCCAGAGAAACATTGGATGCAGCTTAGCACTGATGTGTGAAGTCCATGGCTGGTGGTGACCCTCCTAACCCTTTCTGTGCTTGATTCTGAAACCCTAGTGAGTTCTCTGTTCCCCAGGGACCTACTGGATTTTATGTTGTTGCCTTCATCTGAACTTTGCTCTGTGTAGAAAAGAGGAAGGCTTAACAGCTGGAAAAGGCCCAGTCCTTCAACCACACTGCTTGGCTGGAAATCCTGATCCTGCTGCAGTTCAGAGAACCAAATTATGTACAGTTCACATGATACTTCTGGTCAAAGTGTGATGGCAAAGAAGTTTGTCATTGCTCTTCTGGGGCAGTGGTCATTATCCAAATGGCCTCTACATTGTGGTAATGGGAAAAATATTGATGGCCTCAACGTCTGTTGCATTGGATTATTTCAAAAGTGATTAGCAGTGGCACTAGAGCCAATGACAGGTGATACACTACTGCAGTGCTTTAAAAATCCAACATGTTATGTCAGCAGCATGCAGGTCTTCAGTCTTCTAACAGATACATCCCTTCAAGCGAAACAAAGACTAGATGTTATTCTGGAAGAAAAGAGCATCAAGGTGAATGTGCTCTTCCCATATTTTCAGCTAATTTTTGACTATTTTAGGTCTTTATTCAAAATAACTATTTGGACTAAATTTGAGAACAGGAAAAACGTGCCGGCTCTTTCAGTGAAGCCAAAACCTAAGCTGTCAATATGCAGTTCTTGAAACAACTAGAATTTCAGCAATCAAGTATGAGGCAATTCTTGTTTCCCACGCTAGGTCAGCACTTTCTTGTAGAGTTAGTTCCTGCCATCATGGTGTGTTCCACAGAGGTGACTCATCTGTGCGTTTTGAAGTTCAGACAAAGCCTGTTAGCTGACTTTTCTCTGTACCTTCCACATGTTTTTCCTGCATTTGTAACAGCATGATTCTGCTTTCTGTCTGCAAGTAAAACAGCTTCTCATCTACACCTTCCTTACATATAAAGAGGTTTCTAAGTGTGCTGGGATATGGCTGAGAAAGCTATATTACATGCTACCTGAAAATTATCATTGATTGATATAAAATGACCTTGCTAAATTAACAGATAGAGGGTTTTTTTGTCCTGGTCCAACTATTTGACAACTGCTATAGCTTGTAAAGTTGGATATAATTATATAGAGCTGAAGATCCCTAATAATGAAGTAGTTCTTCATCTGCATAGAAGTATCTATGACACAATGGCTATGCTCGTATCAGCATTACTGTGATACACAGTACCAGATGTACCATTTTAACTATCTTCGTATTGTTAAAATGGGCAGTTTAACATTTATGTGTATATAAAGCCTTAAAGCAGAGAAATGCTCAGTCTGTTCTCCATTTTGGAAAATTATCTATTACCTCAGGAAGATTGTAGTCACCTTAACAACGTGAAACTTTTCTCAAACTCTATCAGTTCAATTCTGTATATGTAGTCAGACATGAAATTGAGTTACAGTGGCTTAATGGACTAGCACATGTCAGTGGAGATGAATTTATGTGCAAGCCAGTAGCCCATCACCAACACAAGGCAGAAGTCATTAGATCAAACAACTCCATTTCACAAAGGTTTTAAAGATTTTTTTTTCTTATGTGTGCATGTAGTCTAAGAATGCACACGTGGTCTATTACTATGCTCAGCTGAAGACTAAGGTGTTATTAAGCAGTAGTAAGTTGATCTTGTGAATGATCTCCAAATTAGAATTTTGAAATAATTTAACTAGATCAGCTTTAAATTGGTGATTTAAAATGTGTATATAAGAAATTAGTCTGTCCTATATGCTGATTAAATAAGACCATTAGTGACTGCATTTGCTGCACTTGTATACTGATGGCTGGATATTTTCAGAGGTAGTTTAGAATCCATGATTTCCATTTGAAATGTTTCCAGGTGTTCTGAGGCAGCTTTTCCTCATTTGTGCCTAGAATTTCCTGTTTGTGCTTGTTTCAAGAAAATGGTGTGATTTTTTTTGACTTTGGACAATTTTACCTTCGTAATGGATATTCTTTTTTCTTTTTTTCAACCTATCACAGATTTACTGACATGTAAAGAAGCCCCTTTGGAGAACCAAACCGCAACACTGTAGAACAAACAGCTATGTTTCGGTTTGATTCTGAACAAAACATTGCTCTTTGTTTAGCAAGTTTCATTAAAAGAGATAAAATAGTTACTATACTTAAATAAATGATTCAATAGATATTGCATCTCTTGATGACAACTGTGCTTATGGCAAGAACATTACCATCAATTGTAATGCCTAAAAATGTTGTGGGAACTTCAAGAAACCAAGATCTGACGACACATCATCAGGTAATTCCTCTAGGGTAATGTGTGGAAGAAAAAGAGGGTTCTGCTCTTTCGGAATTAAAAAATATTGTGTTCATATTAAGATTTATGTTAGCTTCAGCTTAATTTATCATACTGGGGACCATATTTGCAAGAGAAATCTGAATGTAAATATTGTCAGCATTTTTTCACACTTTTTCATTGTGAAACAGAAACCATTGAATGTAATGAAAAGGAAGTTAAGAAACTCCCTCTCAGAGGACCTTGAGTTTCTTACACACTGCCACACCCTGTCAGTAATAAACAGATCTCTCAATTGCCACTGATCTGGATTGCTTGAAATACTGTTCTGCAAGCACATAGCCAAATTCTGCTAGCAGCAATGTTCATAGTTGCTGCTTGGATTGAAATGTCCTGAGGTCAGAATTTTATCACCACTTCTTTAGCTTACTAACAGATTCTCCCTCTTAGTTTTGAGTTTTGTTTTCTTTTTATTATTATTGCTGTAAGAAAAGGAGAGAGGAGAGAAAAGATAAATAAATGACAGTTTTAAACACTGAGGTATTATCTATAAAACTGATTTATGATGGCTTATGAAATTCCTTGTCCTTTAATCCCTGGGGAGACTAGCATTTAGAGGGTAATCAAACGTCCATAATTACGCTCATCACTTTTTGGTCTCTTTTTTGAGTCATGAGCAAAGGCACAAATGTTCTTTTCAAGTAAGAGGGACCTTAAGACTAATTTCTCATTGACATGTAAATAACCTATCTGTAGTAACTTACTTCTGGTTTAACTGAATTGGATTAGGTTTGGCAAGGTGGAGATATGATGCTTTGCTGGAAATCTGGCTCCCATTAAGTCAGTTTACCAATACATTGTCAAAAAGTTTTATCGAGTTGTTTTTTTATCTTACTTTTTGTGCAATATTTATCTGCATACTTCATTGCTTACTGTAAATTTTATTCTATGGCAATTTCATTGCTTTTTGTAACTGCTGTGAATGAAACAAGCCTTAATATTATTCTTTTCTATTTTGATTTCTTTTGTGCATATTCCTATTTATAGATAGGAATGGACCCAACTGCTCACCTTTTGACAAGTAAAGAATAACGTTAAATTCTATGATCAGAACTGTCAGAGTCAATCTAAGAGAACATGTTATTTTTAGTCCTACTTACTTTTTGTATAAAAGCTGCTTCAAGGGAAAAAGATCAACATATAACTGAAATTAAGCCCTCTGCAATGCCTACTCTGCTGTGTAATTCATAAATTAATGGATCATGAAAAGACCTTAAAAGAATGTTATCCATCAGAAATAATACCTTTGTATGTGCAGTGCCTATATTCCAGAAACTCTTGTGTTGAATTTGCCTATCGAGGAGCCTGCAATAATTTTGAAAGGATGAAAGAACCATAAAATAAGTTTATGTTTCTCAGTGCCCAAATGTTATAAATGACTAACACAATATGAGCGAACCAGTAAATCAAATCTTTTGCAACATGTATATTTAACAGTCATAAAATCTACTTTTGGGTACGTTGATATTAAACTTTTGTTTTACATGCCGCATGCTATATATCCGAATTACTTAGACCTCTGAGTAAAGCTAGTTTTTCTGCCTAGAACCAAACATAATTTCCAAGATGACAAGAAATCTCCCACAGAAATTGTAGAATAATAGGATCTGGTAAATGCTTGCTATTTGAAATAGGTTTGCCACCACAGTATCTGAAAACCTTATCATGAAGGTAATAAGCAAAGCATGACTTCTCATCTGTCTTTTATTTTTTAATTATCCACTCGACAGAGAAAGAAATGTGCATATTAGAATTACGTGGGATTGTTTTGATGATTTGTTTCCAATAATGACATATAGTGGGATATGCAAATATGCATGTAAATGAAGAAATATGCTTTGCCTTGGAGATAAAAGGGGATCAAGCACTTTTCTAATTTTTATTAGATCATCAAGGCTCATTCTCAGGAAAGCCCTAAAACTCTTCTCTCCACAGTGAGTTTTAATTTTATTGTGTAGCCTTCATTGTGTGACTGTTGACCATGGTGCTTTCACTGGAAATTTATCAGCCTTGGTCCCTGGCCACGTAATGCCTTACAGAGCGAGACTTGAAGCATTCATCATTCTGTAGGGAGCTGGGCTGGAAATCTTGAAACCAGAGGGTTTGCTTACAATAGCTGCTCATGCAGAGGAAGCGATCTGCTGTGCCCGTTGCACTGGACCTGCTGAGGGAAAGCAAGGTCTCTTGCCCAGGGGATGTCCTGTAGCTGGGTCAGGGATAGTGCTGACACGAATAACCACAATCAGTCATCGTCTGTTGGCCTGGCAGAGAGTCTTGCGTGCCACTGGAGCCAGGAGAGAGCCTTGTTCATGGATGTTGTTGTGTGAGAGGTTCTTAGCTCTGAGGAATGCATGAGTGCTCCTGGAGCATGGACTGAGCTGGCAAATTTCTACACCATAGACTCTTTGTTTGCTTATGCTTCATCTCATCTAGAAATGGCATTGACTGGAAAAAAGGAAGAGTGCATTTTGTTTTAATAAGACCAAAGTCGCAAACTCTAAACAAAGGCTTTAAAAGAATACATACTTGTGATATTAAGCTGCTGCTTCTATGTGGCCTTTATTTTCTTGCTGAATTATTTTCAGAATTAGTTTTGGACAATTCTTTTCCCCTTGATTGATACATATAGAGTACTATGAGATTGCATCTTGGCTGTTCTCTAATCAAACTGCAAATGGGGTCAAAATCACTGAAGAAAACAGACACTGCAGTGATTTCATTGCACAGAGGCAGCCGTCCTTCCCTCTGCACCCTGGGTACAACTGATGTGGTTGAGCAATGAGGGCAAGCTCAGGGCATCATGGGCTTATGGCAAGATTGCTTTTGACCTCACTGGTCCTCAGGATGCTACCTTCTATCCCACTGCTGTTTAGTAGAAAGTGGTGCTGTGTTTTGGCATTGACTGTCAGCTGGGTTGACCTCTACCGCCCTAGCTTGCTTGCAGCTGGCTGCAGAAGCTGTTTTTCCCTCTCTATATAAAGTATGTTCCACCACAGGTCTTTTAATTTGATATGTAGAAGCTCCACAGTTTTGAAGCTTTAATTTCCTTCACAAAGCCTGAAATAATTTGAGTTAGTTGATTGCCCGGACAAAGTTAGATCATTGTCTGTTATCATGCATCCTAGGAGATGAGCTATGATGTGTACTCCATTTGAAAATGGGGTGGGTTTATTTCATTAGTTTAAATTTTGCCATGTAATAAGGAAACAATGAATTGTGGATGACTTGTTCTAAGAACTGTATTTTTATGGCACAGGTGCCAAGAGCACCAGATTATTACACTTGTGTTGTGTATAAATTCAAATAGAGAAAACCTAAGCTCTCCATTTATTAAATGCAGATTTAAAGATCTTTTGTGTTTGCATTGGTTAGGTGTATCTAGCACCAAGGTAAGTTTTAAAACAGAAAATAATGTTTGGATGCATATTCTACATGATTTCTAGCTTGCAATTATTGCCTAACATATTTAATAGTTCTGTGCCCTTCAGCTCTGTAACAGTGTCTCACGGTAAGTAAATGATTAATTCTCTTACTTCATCCCAAAAGGCAAAGGTAGTTTTTGCCATTCCTTCATTGTACACTTGCATATATAATAGAAAAAAGAACTTTACTTTTCTGCCTATTCTATACAGTGTCATGTGGAACTGAAGACACACTCACAAATCTGGAATCTCTGTCATAATACTTTACAAGTTGTTTCCTATCCTGTGTAAAACACTCCCACAGCCACATGAGAAATTCACTTATGAAAAACTCCAACACCTGTATGGCAGGTAATTTCAAGCTGACACACAGTAAACTATACAGTAAACTTTCACCTCACAGAAACACAAAGTTTACCTCCACAAGTAAGGTCAGGATCTTCTGAAAGAAGGAAAGAGTGTTCTCACTTGCTTTTTGAACACCCTAAGTATCACTTAGATCTCAAAGCTGTGTGACTCTGTGAAGATTCTCTGTAAACTCTGAAGATAAACATATCTTTATTTTGTAGGAGCTGATTATTCACTTTCAACAGAGCCTTTTCTTTCTGCCACTTGGCATGTGCCATTGTGAAAATTCTTAGGATTCTTGAAATGGGAAGAACAGGCAGTGGTGGTGACCCTTCCCACCGTCTCACCAGACAGCAGTGCTGGTGTTCATACTTGCTGCCACATATTGATGTAATAGAAGAATCCTTTTTACCTCTACAGAGCTGCAGGGTGTTGTCTCTCTATCTGAGGTATTATCATCCCAGCTTTCTTGTGAGTGATGCTTTTGCACCTTCAGTATAAGGCTGGGACTTTAAATCAAGTTAGAGCTTTATTTTACCCCTTGACCATCCATACTGTATATACACAGTGATTCAGGCAAAGTACAAAATGACTGAAGTTTCTCTCAAAAGCAAAAGTGGAAATGAATATCTGAGGTTTTAGACATCCAAGCTTCCCATTTCTCAGTTTTGTGTACTTAGTGTACTTGGAAGGGTCAGAAAGTCCAAAACCTAAAATCCATGAGGCCATTTCAGTTTCAATAGTCATCTGCCCAACACTGGAAATCTGAAAACAATTTCAACTGATCTCAAAACCACCTCTCATCCTGAGAGGAAATAGCTGAGAACTTGTTATGTGTTTAAATGTACTCTAGTGATGGCATTGAAATTTGGAGAATAGCTGAAGCGACACAGGAGAACAGAAGGCACCAACCTGTCAGAGAAGAGTTGTACAAATAATGTGCATTATATGTGCCTGAGTGGTGACAGAGCTTTGTGAGCCCACCACAGAAGCAATGATCAGCTGGGTGGACCAGGAGCCACCTGGAAACAAATGAGGTAGCTGGGGCAAATGAAAGTCAAGAAGTTTCTCACCTTTATCCACTTAACCAATCTAAGTAAACTCCTAGCAACAAAACAGTTAATGAAAATATTACAACAGCAAGTTTCAGGTTGACTTGCTAAAGAGATTTCTGGCAAACAAGGTATTTACAGACGTGGTTTAATGTATCTCCACATACCAGTGCTTGAACAGAAGCGTGCAGGACTCTTGGGGTGGGGCAGTTATAAGAGATTGTTCCCCTGCAAAGCCACTCACCAAAATAAGATTTTAGCCTGACAATATGAACAATAGGGTTGTCCTTATTCCTTACCGCTATGCAGCAAGCAATGTGTCTCCTCTTTCAGGTGACAGACTGTGACAGCTGTAAGGAGATGCTCCCTCTTCACCACCACCCACATGGTCCCTGAGATGCTTTGTGAGAGAGCCACAAAGAGACCACCGGAGAGGGTGCAGAGAGAGAGTTTATTCACATGGTCAGGGGTATTTAAGGGTTTCATGACCAATGGGGAAAGGGTTAACTAAGGGCCAATAAGGGGGCTTCACACAGCACTGCAAGAAAGAATTTCTGCATATTAAGGTAGGGAGATAAGAATTCTCTCAAAGGGTTTTGGGAAGGAGAAAGATGGTTCAGGGAAAAAAAAGCCCAACAACTCCATTTTAACAATACAATAAAACCCTGTTTTTAAGGCATTTTGGGTTGCTTCTTCATTTCCTTCACAAACGCTTTTCTGGCATGACTTCTTCCATTAGGTCCACTACCACAACAGGTGTCCAGCAGGCAGATCTCACTATGAGAAAAAGTGTTCAAGCACTGAAAAGTGTTTGCCTTCTCTGATTTGTCTGGTTATCAAGCTCCACTATTCCCCCCCACTGGGTCCCAAAGCAAGCAGTGAATGGTTGCTTTGCTGGGGTTTACTGGTCTTCATGCCAACCTCTCTCCACTGATGCACTATTAAAGGTGCAAATCATGAAGCTATCAGAGCAGAGACCATAACATGTACTAGAAATGTGACAATTCACACTTCATAATTAAATTGACAGTGAGATTAAAGTTCTTTTGCTTTTATAAAATGAAAATGAAGACTACAGCATGGTAAGAGGTAATCTGCCTTTTACTGGAAATAAAAGACCTGAAACATGAATCCTTGTGTTTGTACTGGATAAGATCCTATCCAATGCTGATGATGTAATATGTAAACGTTGGATGAAAATAAGATGATTTACGTTTATTGTATGCCATGTAATGTAGTAATCATCTAAAAAAAATCTTTCCTTTGTCATGATTTAAAAATAGATGCTATCACGTCAGGGAAAATATGAAAATAACAGATTTTGTGAACACAGGACATGTACATGTATGTTCTAATGCTTACTGCCTAGGAGGATGTAGTAGAAGAACTGTTTATTCTTAAGACGACTTTATAGTATTGATTGCTCTGAATGCTCTTTAATGAAATTGTACTTCCAAAGAACTTAGAAAATTAAGAGTTTCTGAAACAACAAGCAATTCTTTTTGGGCCTCTTTTTTAGCTAGTTGTGCATACTTAGATGACACTAGGATTTGCCCTAAAAATTGTTAAAACTAATATATATTTTGGATGGTAATTACTTTCTAACAGCATCTATAAAACATAGTATTTCCATTTCTGACCTGTGTATATTTGCTCATATCTCTGACAATATTAAAAAAAAGAACCCCAAAAGACAACAAATTATTACCCATATGCTGTAATATAGAAACAGAAAATGTTTTTTTCTCCCTTATGTTTGTATTTTTCATGCTTTCTTTTTCTAACTCAGAGTGCTTCAGATCTGTATCAGTATCTGCTTCAGTATCTGATTGTGGAACAGCCCTATGAACAGAGATTGTGAGCAATCCTTCCTAGACTAGTTGAGAGCCTGTGGGGCAGAACACTCATTTGGGTAATGAGATAACATCACTATCAGGTCTTAAATAGAAGTCTCCAATATCAGGGTCTTCACCACCACATTGCTTGCTATTAAATTGTTGCAGTCTTTTTGGTGTTTTCCTGAATGTATTAAATCTTTTTGTCCTCAAAAACTAGTATGGTCTTGATGATATGATTAATTTGACAGCATTTCCAGATTTCTTAAAAAAAACTCCCAAACCAACTGGATTAACTCTAATCTAGTTCAGTGATATATCACATATTGCCATAGTAAATAAATTTGGTTAACTGTACATATTCGTGTCCCTTGTTCACCATCATAATTCTGTTATCCAGTTAAAAACTATGCTTCACAAAGCATGAAATAGGTTTAAAATGGATGTAAAAATGAAAAAAGCTAAATTCTTTTTGTCTGCTCACTCTTGTTCTTGACTATGCAATTGTACCACATTTTTAAGCTGTAACTTTTACACCCATGATAGCTTGAAATCTACTTGATTTTTGTTAATGAAAGGTGGGATTTTCTTCTATTCCCTTGTTTCTAGGAATTGTGGCTCTAAGATGGCATGATGACTCATTAGAATTTTAAGAGGTAGTGATATTGCTCTAAAGAAAGTGGTATCAAATGAAGCATAGAGGTCTCTTTATGCTACAGTGTCATGATGTCATTGTTGGAAAATTCTTCAGTGAATTAGATTCAAATGAGTATTTCTTAATAAAAGCCAACTTTTGTATTTTTGATGATATTTATTTTATTGCTGATCTTGAAGTTTTGACTGTGTTGCAAATTTTGGTATCACCAGTTCAGTGTAGATAAATATAAGTGATACCCTGGAAAAAACCAATCTTAACTCTCCATATAGAGTGATGGGCTCTGAATTGAATGTTACCACTTAGGAATGAGATCTTGGAACTATAATGAATAGTTCTTATGAAACCACCAATTTAATGCTCAGTAGCAATAAAAATGTAAATTGAATGTTAGGAATTATTAGAAAAGAAATAGAGAACAAAAGAAACTGCGTATATCCCTACAGAGTTCATGTCCCCTCCTCTTAAAAAATGTAGTGGAGGACTGGAAAAGTTCAGAGAAGGGAAATAAGAAAAGTATGGAAATGCCTTCACGCAAAGAGGGACTTATATGTCTTTTTCAGTTTCGAAGAAAAAGAATATAGACATTTCTGGTTCCTTACCTCTTTCCAACAAGATTTAGATGTCTGTGAACCCAGCATGTAAGCAGTTCAAAACTACCTTAAGTTTTTCCTTATGCCATGTGTATTTAGGTGTGGAACTTGTTGGTGCGTGTTACGAATGCTGTGAGTTAACACCGGCTGAACTATGCAGAAAAAAATCCCTTGAAGAAGATCCCATTGTCAAAAACTAAATACAAAGACATCAGTGCTGGCACAGGAGATCCCAAATACATCTTCTGGGAAAGCCATCACTATGTTTTCATACCCTTCCCTAGGCATCTGCTGCTGATTATTGTTGGAGACAGTGTACTGGGCCAGGCAGACCTTTGGTCTGACTACGACCATTCCTATGATGTGTAGCAGCGCTGGAAGAATTTGTCAGTGAAGGAGCTGAGCTGTTTGGATAGTTTTACTGAGAGCACATGGTAATTCTCGAGTTAGGAGAGTTTGTGACTGTAGGATAAGCTTATGTGTTCAGATGTTGATGCTTGATATGAACTAAATTGAAAGAACTGAGGATGAAGACAAGATGAAAGGAAAAATCTGTGCTTCTCAGGGCCATTGCTGCAGACTGGCTGAACAGAAAACAGACTGGGGGCATGGGCAAAAGAATTATGTGAATAAACCTCTCTGAAAGAGATAACTGCTGGCTTCAAACTCTCTTCTAGGCTGTGGTGAATGGATGTGATTTTAACCTCCTGCTCATAACTTGATAATCACATGTTTTGAAAGAGTGCATAAAGAGTACTGTCTACACCACAGTGACTTGCTATGAAATGTAAACAAATGCCACCTTTTACTTGCCATCTGATAAAATTGATACAAATAGATGCTTGTTTCTCACACCATCCTCTTTAGGTGAATGAGAACAGCCAAGAGCATGGGACATAGGCATACTGCAGAGCCTTGAGGCCAGTTAATGTGACTGAGCCTGCTATTTGTCAGTGTAGGTGTAGCCAGAGTGCCTTTTTAGTGTCTTTTAGTGTTCTTTTATCCAGCTGACAAGAGTGGGAAAGACTGTAAGTGTAGCCTCACTTATTTTGCAGAAAAAGTAATAACCATGATTCTGGTTCCTATTAGAGCAGCTTTTCAAGCTGCTCTGCCCTGGCAGCCCTCTAGACTTTATGTCCAAACTTAGATCACATATGTCCAAGTTTATATCATGTATAACTACACAAGCAGTTGCTCACTTGAAATAAATCCCTGGGCTGCTTGGCAAAATTATATCAGCTAAGTTGAACATTTATGTTCCTTAAGAAACACTATCACTTAACTTTTGCTTTTCCTCAAATCTAAACAAAACCTTGAAATTTCAAAATTTACCGAGAAATGACATTTGGGTGTTGCTTTACTTGAAGTCATCAAAAGAATTCTTTATCAAAGACTTCACTGAAATCAAACCAGTTTGTTTTGCCTTTATTATTTGGATTTTCAAGTGATAACATATTTGAAACATAGTATACAGTTATTTAAGTGATGAGGTCCAAATGAAATTATGTAACCTTTTAGAAGGAAAACCAAATAATTTTCTTTATTTTTTTTTTTATGAACTCAATACATTTCTACAGATTGTTGAGTCAGCACTTGCTAATGAAAAGCAGTTCTTCTGGAACTGCTTCAAACAGTCCTTGCAGGATATAAGACTTTTAAAATTCCAGACTGTAGATAAAAGCCTTCCTTCTAA